>WWPM01020156.1:0-10488 GCA_023279145.1 Glomeris maerens | reverse complement strand
TTTTTTTTTGCCCCCCCCCCCCCCAGAACAATGAGGAACTACAAGTGTAAAACCAATAGAGGGAGAATTAATCAAGAAATTTGTATTCCCTTGCAATTTATTGCATTTTAAGCCTTGTAACTGAGTGCATCAACTCACCCCGTGTTGCGCATCAACTCGCCCTAAGGACGGGGCGAGTTGATGCAGATTTTATGTCTGTAAAAAAAATTAAGCTTACCTAAAACTTTTAAAATTCAAACGCATATATGAAAATGACCTGAAAGTTATGTACTGTTAAAGGCAATAAATAGCGATATCCTACATTTTGACCAAATTCTTCAATTTGGAAAAATAAAAGAAATCCATCAACTCGCCCCGGTCTCCCCTACGGGTATACAGGGTAATACAGAAATAGTTTTACAAACTTTGGTGGTCGATTCCTGACACCAAAACAAGACATAAAGTTCCTATGAACCCATGTCCGCAATGCTTAGTTTTTCTACTATTAGCACCTGACATTTGACATCAATAATTTATGCTCCCCAACTTCAACAATTATTATTAAAATAACGAATCGAAGAAAAATCGCAAAAAATTAGGCAATGCTCAGAGAAGGCTTACTAATGGTACCACAAATTTTCAAGCGATTTGGTCAGGCAAAATATTTACTGTCAGTTCACCTTTAATAAACTGATATTAGTGAAGGGTAATTTATTTATTAAATTGAATACATAAAAGCTGGCCACATAAGCAATAACGCGCAGAAGATCTTTCGTTAAGACAGTATCCCATGAAACAAAGGGATGTAGAAATTGTGCACCAGCAACAAGCATTGTTTCTGTAGGAACTTCGTGGAGTTTTGGCTGATATTTTTCTATTATTTTACGTTATTTACACCACAATTCTGCTGAAATGCAGCAACGCGTTTACTACGTGGTCATTAAGTGTCATTTTAGTAGTAGTTTTGTATTTTCATTTTTGTCATTATTACATTGTTTATCACTGTATTTGCAATGGCTTATATCAATTTTTTTAGCTGTCTTTACATAAGCTCATATTGTGCAATTAACTCTTAAGAAATAGTGTCAGACGTTTTTTGAGTGGTATAAATTAGGGTATCAGTTGTTTACACAAACAATAAAAGACAAAATTTACGTGATATTTAGTGCCATCTATCCCAAAATAATTTATTTTATTTGACACACTATTACAGAACACAGCGTAAATGTCTAAATAACGTGGAAACTGTAAGGTTCGTAATAAGCATATATTTACATATAATTCTGAATGTAACCAGTTTTATAAAATATAAAATTACAATGTCAATCGCTAGATTATAGAATGTTTTCTTTTCTTGGTTAATATTGCTGCAGAAAGGTAAACGTACGTAAAGCAAATTCTATATAGTATGTAGTACTTAAAAATTCAACTTCGATATTGTGTTAAAAAAATCAACAATAAAGCTAGGTTATGAAATTGCTATGTCTTAACGCTATTGGAAATATTGCATAAAATTCACATTCCAAAATTGAGGCTGGAATTTCATCCATTTGCTCTTGGTGAATTTTCTTTTCGTTACATTGTATTTTATGTACATAGTACTTTGATATTTGTGTGAATTTATTTATTGTCACAGAATTTACATTTTGGTTGCAATATAGAACGTGATTTTCATGCTTCTGGTTTCCTGAGACGTATGTACAGTATAACTCATAATATGCGTCATTTAAAACAATTTCTTTTTCCTATATGAACATATACACAAAAATCCTAAATCTATTACATTATTTTGTTGCAAAATTGTGAATTGTTTTGCTAGAAATAATTTCATCACACACAGATTTTGTTTACATAAGTGATTACGAGTGTCAATTTTTGGGCGGGGAATTATGTGTTTGATATTTTGTGCTCAAAAAAGTTTTCCAGTACACACTAAATTTAATATTTGCCATCACCTTGAAGAAATTTGTCCCATATTAAATCCAGATACCAAAATAAGTTTTGCTTGAAGATCGTAATGTAAAAATGACTGCATGCATCTTCAGATTTCTTTTGGCATCTTATTTGTCAAAACAGAATGATATCTGGATTTCAGATAAGGCATGACAACTTTAATTGTTACATGTCTTTTTCAGATGTTTCAGTGTGGACTGTAGAGTATACAATATCGACTACGAATAAACAAAAATATTATCACAAAGCAAAAGTTGCATTGTATACTGCTAACTGTTTCCAATTTCTGCATGTATTGCTGTGACATGGGAACTTGTTTTAAGCCTTATTGCATGGGTTGGTACGGCATATAATTCCCATATAAGTTTCTGCACGATTAAAAGTAATCCTTCTGGATAATTGGCTTCAAAAAGGATTTAAATTGAATTTCCTCATATGAAGTGTTCAGTAAAAATGCTTGGAAACTGGAAAAGCAGATGCATTAACGTCTCTGTTGTCATTGCCTTGTCTCCAGAGAAACCCGCCTAATTAACGGCGCTTTCTGTGCAGATTAATCATAGAATTAATAGGACACGTTAGTGAATGAGACAGGAAATCATTTGTATGAGTACAAAAAGGTCAAGTTGAGAAGCACATTACATCGGCATGTGTACCTTACGTGCCTGGCGCTGTTTATAGCGTTTGTGTTGGCAGATAGATTAGGTCTGTTGTAATTACTTTTCATCATCAAACCCTAAATACAGTTATCCAGGCAACAAATTATTGACAGCGAATATTCTGGGTGAAGCAATAGTTTAATAAGCATGATGATCTCTTGGAAGTTGTACTTATAAAACCTATAATTACAATTTAAAGGTCTTAAACTTAAGTTAAATTTTTTATTCTGTCTGTACCTTGTGATCCTGTTCACAAAAGTACATGTTTTGCATTCTTCGCTTATTCACTGAAAATGTCACACAAGAAACGGTTGCATACTATTCAGTATTGCACAATTTGCATAGAAATTGCGAAACATGTTGTGTATACAGGGTGTTGCAAAATTACAGGGTCAAACTGACAGGGTATATTCCCTGCATAAAAACAAGACATAAAGTTCCTATGAATCCATGTCCGCAAATGCTCGGGTTGTCAATTAGGAGTCGGAATGTGACATGAGTAACGAATGCTCTCCACTTTCAAACACTAGTCTGGCCACCGCGATTGCCAGATCTGACATGCCTCAATTTCTTCTTCTGGGGAATCATGAAAGACCTGGTGTACGATACTCCCATTGACACAGTGGATGACCTCGTGGCACGCGTAGCCATAACTGTGTTTGCGGAAACGATCTGTGAAATTCCGGGGGTAGTCCGACTCTGTCCAGCGTTCCATGCTTCAGAGGTGTCAGGCATGCATTGATGTTAGTGGTAGCCATTTTGAAAATGTCTTGTGAGTTAATAAAGCAAAACTGATAGTATCTGGACACACATGACGGTCTGTTTATTCCATTGCACACCGCAAAAGGGAACATTAGCGAACCCACAATGCTCAATAATTACAGTGATATCCATGTTGACCCCTGTCACTGTTTGAGGCTGTAAGGGAGTTCACGCATGAGCAGCCTAGTTTGCGTAAATCAGAAATGTACTACAGGCAAGAGGTCAGGGGGCTTCAAAGTATGATCCCGACAGTAATAGAGAGATAAAGTAGCATGTTTCTATGCGACGGGAAGAGAGTGACGTAATTTTTGACGTCAAAACGTGTCAATCTCACATGGATTGTGCTAAAGTAGCAAGGTGCGGACAGAACGTGAGATAACTATGACGCTTTCACTAAAAGATTTTCGGAATCGCACAGCATCATGGGAAGCCACCCTCAAGCCATGCTCCAACTAGCGCATCGTGTGTGCAAATCTGATATTCGCCCAAACGTAAATAAAATGTATAAGCAGACTTTTCTAGTTTTAAATAAATAGTGATAATTATTATATTGATTTCGAACCTAATAACATGCATTCTATTATACAGGGTGGTAATAAAGTCCTTTGCCCCCCCCTAAAAAAAAACTTTTATATGGCCGCATTTCGTAAAAATCTGAATATGCAGTGACAGCAAGTCAGAGATGCTCTATCCAATGGTGCCAAACTATTTGACCTCTGCACTTGCCTTCAAGGTCATCCGAAACCTAACTTGGCAAATACAATACCTAGAGCTAAATTTCAAATTAGTACGATAAATAGAACATTGAAATTAGTACAACACAGCAACTTTTAAGTGAATGGAGCAGAGGAGAAACGGCAATAAATTTATTAGTTTTGGCAATTTCACGCGTAACATGCATTGGAAAAAAGAAGACCGACGGGCGCAACCGTCGCAATTGCACACCAGGCGCGTACTGCAGGGAAAGTGACAACGATTGTTCCTGTCAGTCATCTTCCCTGCAATTCACAACTCACATGAAATTGCCAAAACTAATAAATATATTGCTGCTTCTCCTCTGCTCCGTTTCACTTAAAAGTTGGTGTGTTGGACGAATTTCAATGTCCTCTTCATCGTGCTAATTTGAAATTTTGCTCTAGCTATTGTATTTGCCAAGTTAGGTTTCGGATGACCTTGAAAGTAAGTGCACAGGTCAAATATTTTGGCACCATTGGATAGAGCACCTCTGACTTGCTGTCACTGCATATTCAGATTTTTACTATATGTGACCATGTACAAGTTTTTTTTTGGGGGGGAAAGGCATTTATTACCACCCTGTATAATTAGCTTCGTTTAAGTGATTAAAATCAACCACGTAGGTGTCAACGTGTAATCGCCTGCATACACGTTGAAACCGCCATGTTTTTATATGAAGAGGCGAACGAGTGGCGTCACACACAGGTTGTGTGACTCGTGTTCCACGCGAAGTGAGTGACGTCACGCTGACGTCACTCGCTCTCGTCACGTACACAGAACGTGCTACTTTATCTCTCTAATATTACCAGCTAGTTTCCCAAAGCAGGAGCATTCATTATTCATGTCACATTCCGGTGCCTAATTGACAAACCGAGCATTTGCGAACATGGGTTATATGAACTTTATGTCTTGTTTTCATGCAGGGAATATACCCTGTCAGTTTGTCACAGTAATTCTGCAACACCCTGTATATCAAGGCAATTCGTCACTTGCACTTTCAAATTGGAATTATTATGGCTGGTAATTCTGCAGGCATGATATTTCCAACGCCTATGACAATAATGAGAAAATGTATTGCGATCAAGAATATTGCCCTAGGAGCCGCCATCCATAATTGATCACGGTGATAATCCTCCTAGAGCAATTATTTTCTAAGTTATATCATCCCGCAGGAGAGACCTTTATTGCCTCATGTTGATTGAAGAAACCACTTATCTTTTTCTACATATAACCTGAATATTTACGTATAACTTATATTGAACACTTAAAATTGTGAAGATGTAAGTTGAATGCTGTATTCCCAAGTAATCCCTTTTATATTATTTGAGTTTTCAAACAGTTACCAAATCGGGTCATATGCACCGATAATTTTTTACGCTGTTATACATATTGCGGTATATGATTTAATTCAGATATTGAACTTAGGCTAATGTGTACTTTGCTGTTCTTTAAAAGTTTAATTCAACCGAAATTTGAATGGGATATATTTTAAAATTAGGGATCATCTATAAAATACTTTTGCTAAAATCGCTAAAATTTGGACTCCTCCTCCCCCCCTTTGTAACAAAGTTGTAACAACTCACAACACCTCTCTGTGCGAACGTCACGTATAATATAAATGACCCCCCCCTTTTTGGTAAAATTTGCCCAATGAAGTTTTTAGTAAAGAAAATGTAATTTTTCAATGGCTAAAATTTCAATGTACTATTTATAAAAATGAAATTTTGTCCAAGCTTTACAAATATTCGGATTTGCACGGTAATGACGGGAAAGATTACTTTGAAGGTGGAATCATGTAATCAGTTTCATTGTTAGTGTTATTAAAGCTACGGACAAAGTTTTGTTTATTTTGACTCTAGTTGATTCCGGAAAACAAGCTACGTAGACTCTACGTTTGCATGTCCCAGCATGCAGCGCACTCGCACATGTTCAAAGATATGTCACAGGACACTAGGTCATATGTCTGGGAACATGTCTTGACAGTGACGTAATTGTCTGAATAATAGGATGGCAGCAATTGCAAAAGTCCGGCTTATGTTTGACTCTAGTAGTATGTTACCGCCAATGTGCAGTATTCTGTTAATCAGCAGATTACCTATACTAGGCAGTCGTTAAAGTGCGAAAAATTGCAATCTTAACTGCAGTTATACAAAAAATATCAATCTTAAGGTTTAGGTTAGGTTCCCCAAGCGAAGCGAGGCGGGGGAACCTAACCTGACCTTTAAGATTGATATTTATTATGCAATTGCAGTTAGGGACGCATTTGACGTCATTGGCGTAGGCAAAGGCCAATTTTCAGAAATGCAAAAAACCGGAGACAATATTATAATACGTACTGATATCAGAATTTGTTCCTTTTCTGCACTTTAATGACTGCCTGGTATTAATCTGCAGTTTAACAAAATAATGCACTTTAGCGGTAACATACACCTAAAAAAATTAATGTTTCTGAAGTTAGACACGATAGATATGTTCCATACAGTTATCTAAATTATCTCGAAGTCTGTTCGTCAAATAATGCTAATTGTTTAAACTTGATTGCAATATCCCGATTTTAAGCTTATTATTATTATTATAAATAAATATCTTTTAAATACATTTTTCATCCTGCGTGTCTCCATACCCTCTCCCCTAAATTTCTATATGTAGGTATATAGGTATACTGTATATGTATAACAGAAAATTCGGTCGCATTCTTAATAATTTGTTTCATCCAAGAACGTGGATGTCGCTATTAACTTTAATGATAACCTGTCTTATGAGGCATACTTCCCAATTAGAATGTTATACGGAGTTGATATTACTGTAACTGAAAGTAAATGTTCTGAGGGAAAACAGAAAAACGCAGCCTTTTTTATAGTGACTTGTTTTTAATATGCTTCATAAAATAATAAAGCTCTGCAGGCCTACCGTCGATTTGTTGTTGATATCTTGTTTTGATGCGTTTTACCCGCCTGGTTGGCAAAATACAGTATTAGTGCCCAATCAGGGTAAGGAATGCACTAGGTCAGAATTAACAGTCATTGGTCCTGATAGCATTGTGGCCAGCAATCATTGTATCCCATGTTTCACAAAGATGTACCGTAAATCCTCTTTCATAAGCCTGTCTCGTGAATAAGCCGGTCTCATAAATAAGCCGGTTTAAACAAACAAAATTTGCAAAATAAGCCGGTCTCGAAATTTAGCCGGTCTCGTAAATTAGCCTGGTCAAAAAGAAAAAAATTAAAAAACAAGCCCGGGCTTATTAACGAGGATTTACGGTAATTATGATATATAGGTACTATAATGTAGCTTATAATGGGGAAGGAAAAGCCTAGCTGTTTCTCTTTAGGAAATATTTTGAAACAGTGACAAGTGTTTTGCAAATGTTAAGTTGTGTTGGCACAATGCAAAACACGTGTTGCACGTGACCTATGACGTTACCTTTAGGGCATTTGTTTTTGAACATTAAACCGTTGCAGTTTGGATGTCAGGCAGAGAAATTATTCGAGCTATAGCTCAAAAGTCAAGTCACAAAAACCTGCCCTTCATGGTTTTGCAATTTCCATTTTCACCAGTGTATTGAAATGTATTGAAATTGAATATTACGAGAGATTTATTCAACCATTCCCATTGGAATTATATAATCGTTTTGAGAAAGTACATTTGTATATTCAGAAGTTGATTTTCGCAGTGAAATCCTTTGATGTTCAATAATTTGTACTCATCGGTTGGAACAGGTTTTGTATTTTCATTGGTTACAAAATGAGAAATCGAACAATCTTCATGTGATATTAAATCTTTTCTACCTATTCCATCATGAGGCATGCATAACAGGATGTTACGTTTTTATTTATAATTTTTGTATATTGAACTGAGAATGCCCAGTGGCACATTGGTAGCAGCTGGTCTTCCTGACATCGAAACCAATCAATACATAAAATGAGCTAACTGGGTGTCAGGCAGAAACGCTGCTGCCGTGGTGCAACTGTGAATTCGCAGCTAGCAGTATAATCAGAAATTCGAAATTAATTCTCCCATTGCCTACAGGGACCTAAACGTTACTACCATATTAGACAAATTTAACTATGCAAATTACAGGGTGTCTTCCCTGCATGAAAACAAGACATAGAGTTCCTATAAACCCATGTCCCCCAAACGCTTGTGTTTTTAAGTAGGACCTACAAAAAATGTGACATCCATAATTCATTCTTCCCACATCTTTATTCAAAAGTAGACAGTGGTCTCTCGGTAATCCGAAACTTCACTAGTCCAGACCTCCCAGTAATCCGAACCGATAAATAGGGTAGACATTGTTGAATTACTAGGTAGGAAATTTTCTAATTCATTTGATAGTTGTAAGAACATGTAAATGCCCCTAACAAAAAATTTTTAAAGCTGTCACAGGTCTGCAATAAAGCTGTAAATGTTTCACTTGCAGCTTTATAAGGCTGTCACATGCATGTCACATGCATGCCACATAGCTGCAGTGTGCAGGTCTGCAATAAAGCTGCAGCAAAGCTGTGAATGTTTCACTTGCAGCCTTGCAGGCATGTGACATGCATGTGACAGCCAACAATTTTTGTTAGGGGCAGCACGGCTGATGTCATCTGTAGAGGGGTCGATTTCAACCACAATAAAATATACTCCCTGAAGCATTACGTACCCTATTAATGTACAAAAATCGCAGTATGTATTACAAATGAGAGCAATGCTGTTAAGGAAATTTGGGTAATTTTTCCCGGTGGAATGGCGAAAGAGAGAAGTGGCCACACCTCGCCTTGGAAACGGAGGTTCATGCAATATTCATTACAGTCACTGCGTGGATGGACATCCTCAATGGATTTTCGACAAAAAACAACTATTTATGTTCTGATCTCAAGGACAAATTCGACAGTATCCCTTCTGATTTATATATATATAATCGATAGTTGCGTAATTAATAAGCAGTTCCCCACATGTTGGTCTTGCAAGTGTTAACTATAATCACAGCACTTGGAAGATAGATTTGCGGTGATATTATAGAGCACAACGAGCAGAAATTTTATGTATTGTACCTGTGAAACAACCGGATAATTGATCCTTTGCTTTTCATATACAGTATAATTCAAGTCTCTGTTGTGGTTCTTCGTTATAACATTAACTTTGAACTTTACTTGAGTGAATTGTGTATATGATGAAATTGGATATACAATGGAATTAAATATATCTATATTGAATATTTTATTGGTCCTTGTTAAAACTTAGGGTCAAATATTTATATTTCTATACCTGCACTAATCAAATTATTATCCAGGAATAGTATTATATGACAAAATGTTAGCAATTTTAATATTTATTATCTATAATGTACATCTGTAACTATACTTGTTTTTATGAATATCGTGAATTACATATACATAATAAGGCCACCTGTAATTTGAATTTATCTATGCAAGTTTAAATTCTTATTTCTTCCATCATATTGTATATACTACCTTTATTTGAAGATATTTTTATGGTATAACTAGAATTAAATGAAGCTGCTTGCAGACGTGTGTATGCCTAAAAGTTTTGTCAAAATAATAACGAATGTCGATGAGATTTAATATTGCAGACATTCATTCTTTTTTTAGATAGGCATATGACAATTTATTTTTGACATGAATACTTTCTTATACATGACTGCAGTTTTTTAAGGACGAATAATTTTTTTCCTCTGGGAAGCGATTCACAAAATCGCACACATTTTGAACTGTTATTTTTATCCTGCAATTGTTGCTATATACCAATGTAGCTGCATAGAGTAAATAAATGTATACATTCATACATACATGTGCATATACAGGGTGCCCATAAAGGTCAGGAACAAATTGAGATGGGAAATAGAACATCAAAAATGGAATAACTTTGAGTTAATAAACCATGGGGAACGGAGCCCTACTACTGGTGCTATAGGGGTCTCCGCTGTAGCACGGGTCGATTCCAAAAATCACCCTACTGCCAGCCGGGTGAGTCCAAAGGAATCAGTAAGAATCACCCTACTGCTAACTGGGAGATTTCAAAGGAACCGGTAAGAATCACCCTTCTGCTGGTGCTATAGCTCAAACCCCTGTAGCACCGGAAGTAGGGCTCCGATTCCCATAGTTTATTTAGTCAAATTTGTTGCATTTTAGTAGTACAGTGGTACCTCGAGATATGAGTGCCCTAACATACAAGTTATTTGAAATACGTGCTGTCGAGCGAGCGAAGTTTTGTTTTGAAATACGAGCAACATTTGAAATACGAGGAATGTGGGAGAAAGTTTCACAGTTTGTGGAAAAGAAACACCCCGAAAAAGTTGCAACTGGTCGTGCATCGGAGCTATTTAATGAAACTTGCCGAACTCATTTCCGCAGCATTCTGAAAGAGAGGAAGAAACAAACCTCCTTAGACAGTTTTTTTT
>WWPM01020150.1:0-17685 GCA_023279145.1 Glomeris maerens | reverse complement strand
CCAAAAATTTAACGCTTCAGAGGAACTACCAACCTAGCACTCTCTTTTACAACTAATTTTATCGGGGCACATGCTATAATGAGTGTTAACTGCAGTATTTCAAAAATTTCCCTGACTGCCTTCCAAATTCCCTGACATTTCCCTGTTTTCCCTGACCACTTTAAATTCCCTGACTTTTCCCTGTTTTCCATGTTTTCCCTGTCTGTGGCCACCCTGAAATGTCATTTTCAGGCTGTCCACTCTCACCTTTTGAGGCTAGACAGCAGTTCGCTTTGTGTGGTTTGCATAAAACGTTGTCCAGTGACCACCGGCTGAAGGTCACGGTGCTTCAAAGTACGATTCGCACAACAATAATTTTGGGCGGTTTTCCACGTTGGGAAACATTTATTACTTAGATCGCATTTCTGTTGCTACTGACAGAACTAAGCATTTCCGTATATGGGTTTATAGGAACATTATGTCTTCTTTTTATGCAGGGAATATGCCCTGTCAGTTTGGCCCTCGAATTGTGAAACACCCTGTATAGTAGATTCAAATGTGCTATTGAATTCAGTGTACACGAGTTAACATTTAAAGGTGAACTGACAGAAAATATTTTGCCTCACCAAATCGGCTAAAACTTTTATGTAGCATTAAGAAGCTTTCTCTAAGTATTGCCAAATTTTTTGGGGAATTTTCCACCGATTTGTTATTTTATAAACAATTGCCAAAGTTACATGAAATCGGAACCAACCAGCGGAACCAGTCTGTCAAAATTTTCAACCGGTTTTTGCGAGTATGGCATACCGATTGCAACAGCACGTGGCACAGCTGCACATGTGCTTGTAATCCTCATAGCCACATTTGATGCCACAGGGTTTACACATTAGCCTCTTTCTCCTTATAGCCTCGCCGTACAGGCCCAAAAACAAGCAAACTTCAATTGTAAATAACTCTCTAAATAATTTTTTTAAAAATAAAAGAAGAAATATCATAGTATTTATTTTATTCGTACATTGCATGGTGTAAAATCCAAGGGGGGTTACAAATCAATGTCAGTTCACCTTTAACATCCCATTCATAAATAATATTCAACACGGTACAGTTGAACCGACATAAATGCACATCGATTTGGTATCGAAAATTTGTGCACTTAATTTTTTTTTTAAGGTAAAGTCCGCTTATGTACCAACTTCATAATGAGCAGCAGATCTTGCAAGTAAATTGCACCTCAGAATGTAGTTTTGTAGCAGTGAAATGCTAATGACAAAGTGAAAGGTTATAATTCCAAAACTGGAGCACATTTTGGAGATGATATTGGTTTCAGAATATTGAGAAGAGAAATAATATTCAGTCTCACCTACCACAACATAAAATACAATCCAGACATATAGCACATTCCCAAGAAAAGTGGTACAACTTGGAAAACCTAGTTTTTCAGGAGACAAAAAGAAAAATTGCTGAATTTATGTTATGAATATGCTTCTTTCCGGTTTGGCAAATTAAAAATATTTTTTTTTTAATACCAAAAACCCTCTAGATTATTATGTACTGTCCGAATCTCGATATAACAAAAAGTGTCTGGTCCCGGCCGAGATGCCTATAGTATTAGCCAGAATATAACAAACGCTTTGTATAGCGAACTGCTCCATAAAGCGGGCGTTCGATAAAGTGGACGCCCGTTAAAGGGAACGCCCGATATAACGAACTCTATCAAAATATAACGAACTCGATCCCAATATACCGAACTTCCGGTGGAGTTCATTATAACAAGAGCCAACAGTGAGTTATTTGTGCTCATTTTCCCAAAAACAACCCCCACTATTAGCAACACATTACTTATTTTGAGTTGCGTCACTTTTCGTGATGCTACCTTTTTATATTATATTTCCAATGAGACACTTCTTAAATAAACAAAAATGCATTTTAATTTTTACTTGTTCTGTAGTTTCAAAGGAAGCAGAAACACAAAAATACATTAGCTGGATAAATTATCTTAATTGGAACATTTTCGAAATGACTAGTTGCCAAAAACTAGCCCTTTTGTGCTGCTGTTTCTGTGTCTCACATTCTGTCTAAACCGGACCGCCAACATGGTACACAGCGCGGTCAAGCAGTTAATTTTCGACCCACTGTTTTTAAACCTATCCAGCGATTGGGCTACCACGAAGGCATAATATTTCTGAAATAATCCGAAAATTGAATTTTTCTTTTTGTACCACTTTTCTTTGGGAGGTATATATGAAGCAAAATAAACTTCGACTTGGTCATGTGCACTTATCTGGTTTTATTTACATGCAGATGTTCGGCACGGGGCTGCCCAAACAGTTGCACTTAGAAAGTTTGTGCACATATGCGGTTTGCAATTACCCGGTTTCACGATAACACAGAAAACACATATGGAAAGTTCAAGGCATTGAGAATTTGTACAGTTCACTTATGCGTGTGCGCTGATGCGGGTTTGATATTTCTAATTTCATCTGCAATTAAAGGCATGTAGGGGAACATGTGCCTGATTGGGTTAATATATAAACATAATCAAATTTTTATAACTTTTGTGTTCAAAGCTATGGGGTCATACTATATCAAATCATCCGAAATTAGAAAAGTTCCCCACATGACCATCACCGATTAGGCTGGCTTTCTTATATGTTGTAGTCCTGTATGATCTATAAAATCAATGAAAATTTGAAGTCTCTAGGTCTTTTCGTTCTAGAGTTTTAGACTCTAGAAAATTTAGCCGCAAGTTCATTCGGGAAATTGCCGGCTCATGGGGGCAATTTCGAACGGCTTTAAAACCAAAACTATTTCTTCTATCTGCTAGGAATTTGGAATCCAGGGACACACTAATAGATATTCTTGATGAATGTCACAAAAACTATTGTCGGTACTATTATAATTTTTGTTTTATCCTGTTACAAAAAATGGCTTAGGGACCAATCACGTTTTTCAAGCAAGCCATTTTTGAGACGAGTAATCGAAATAGATAACAGCTGCAGGGCTTATACTTATGGTCCATGCAAAATGATTACTAATGTGCAAGATGTCTGAATTCATAACTCCTGCTGTGAATGGGTGGATAATTAATTATATCAGTAAACTTGGTCCGAAGCAAAGTTACCTCAAAATTCGGCCATCTTCTGTCAGCGATTTGGTGATGGCATCATCGAATGCCATTAATTCTTTTTTTGCACAGTGACTAGCGGCCCACGACCCGTGCCCCACACACCGTTACGGAGTGAAACTAGCTCCGTTCATCGTATCATCAACAGGACATGTTGCATTCATTTCCATAGGCTAGGGACGCGCGGTGTGGAAACACATGGTTCCAATTTCTCATTGTTTTCCAGATAGCATTTTCTTTCACAGAACACTGAATGAATAGCATGACATTCATCTATGTAGTGGACATGTGCATCTGTAGTTTGTAAACTTTGTTTGCATTTTGGTAGCACACCATAGTCTTTTATTGCAGGAAAAACATTGAAGAAGGCGATTAGGATTAATTCTTACAAGAAATGACAGTTAGAAAAATTGAAATATTAGAAAGTTTAATTCTTTTTACATGCTGAAAATTGTTATTTGCATTATGAAAGAGCATTGAAAATATTAGTATATGGAATTCCTTAATAATATTAATATATATTTGAAAAAGCACTGGGCATATCATTTCGGAAACACGGAATAGCTTTCAGGATGTCATTGGAACATGACAATCTTTACAAACATTAATATATCACACACAGCAAACCACGCAAACATCTACCTCCAAGACAGAACAAGGGCCGGGCGACCACATTCCGCACCGCGCGTCCCTAGCCTATGGAAATGAATGCAACATGTCCTGTTGATGATATGATGAACGGAGCTAGTTTCACTCCGTAACGGTGTGTGGGGCACGGGTCGTGGGCCGCTAGTTTCGCAGGTCCTGACCCGTAGTGAATCATGTTAATAGTGAATGGTGGCCACTGCGTTTGCTAATTGCATTATGGTAGGGAGAATACGTTCACCAATGTGTAGGCTGTGTCAAGTGTATTGGCTGGCAGTGGTCGTTTGCTGCGGGAGAGGGTTGATGTGAAGGTTAGGGTTTGTTTGAAATGTGGAATGGGTGTATTGAAAGTCTGGAATTGAAGAGTGGTGGTTGATGTGGTCGTATGTCATGAGGCGTGGTGCTGGGAGTATGGAACATTCGAGTGGTATCTATTAGTTGTGCAGTGTGTAGGCTGCAGTGAAGTACGCTGTCTTGTTGAGTAGCAATTAGCAATTAATCATCGATGATTTGCTTGTACACAACGTTGCGAATATATACGTCGCTTAGTCCCGTGAGCCGGCCGACTGCCTTGTTGAGTGGAGTTGCGATACGGATGGAGCGTGGGTTGCGGGCACGGGAGAGTGCAACGTAGAGGTGGCCGTGCGAGAACACGGGCTCATACAGAATGATTCCCACCTTGCGGAATGTCTGGCCCTGTGACTTGTTGATGGTCATCGAAAAGGCAGGGCGTACGGGGAACTGTCGCCTTCGGAATTTGAGGGACCGGTCAGGGGTCTCGTACAGGAAGTCGATGCGAGGTAGCAGCACATCTTCGTCGTCGGTGGTGACAGTGACACGTCCGCAGCGGAGGATGTACTTGGAGATGTCCTTAACCACCAACCGTGTGCCGTTGCACAGTCCGTTGTGCATGTCGAGGTTGCGCAGGAGAACGAGGATGCAGCCGACTTTGAGGTTGAGGTGTGTGGGCGGAAGGCCATTTGGCAGGAGGGTCGCCAGCTGCTCGGGGCACGGCACGGGAACGTCGGGCGCGGCCTCATCGTCGATGATAGCCGAGTTCACGGCGACCAAGATGTGCTGCTTTGCGGGCAGCATGTTCATGATGCGCTGGTTGAGCTTCATGGTGTCTGTGTTCTTGACGGTGAGCAGGGCGACGTCAGCCAGGTTTTGGGGGGAGGTGATAGTGTCTGCGTCGTACATCCAGTTGATGATTTCGTCCTCAGTCTGCATCCACATGTTTGGTTGTATATAGATGAACTCTTCTGGCGCATGTTGTTGGTCAGTGCACTGTATTGCGCCCGAGCCGACGTCGTGCAGCCACTTGGCAAAGGTTATCTTGTTGGGGTGACTGTGTGAAACAGCTGCCAGAGTTCGCTGTTGCGGTGCGTGGCTTTGACGATCTGCTGCTCAGACCCATTGATAACGACGGGGAGCAGCTGCTTCCAGTCGCTACCCAGCAAGACCGCTACTCCGCCAAACGGCACGGTGCTGTAAGCGGGCTCGGCAACCTCGCGCAAAACTTCGGCGATCATCTCCAGCACGATGCGCGACTGCATGATGCACTTGTCGAAGATGAGGCCGTGTTGTTTGCGCATGGTGTCGGCCTCATCGGAGTGCGCGTCCATGCCGTGCCTCAGCGTCATAGACAGTTTGAAGGCTGTGTGTGCGGTGCGTCCACCGAGCAGTAACTGGGCGGCAATGCCGGTGGACGCGATGGCGATCACGTTCCGTCCCCTGGCCTTGGCTGCGGCTAGGATTGCATTGAAGACGTAGGTCTTGCCGGTGCCGCCCGCAGCCTGGCAGAACACGTACCGGCAGTTGGGAACGCTGCCGTCCTTGGGATCTTCGAGGAGGGCGAGGAAGCGATCAGTGAGCGCCTTCTGGTCAGCGTTCACAGTAACATAGGCACACGTGAAGTCGCTGTAGGCGGTGTCACGGATTTCGCAGGCCATTGCAGCGTCGATTGCTGCGATGTCGACTTTAGGCAATCCGTAGTCATCCAAGCGCTTGCCATAGTTGGCCAGGATAGATGCAATATGACGCAGGGCGAGCTGCTGGAGGACATCGTGTGTGCGGCGTTTGTCGCGGTTTGTCATGTGCTCCTTGTATTTTTCCCACAGCGCAGAGAAATCTGTTAGTGACGCGTGGAGCAGTAGGAGGGCGAAAGTACGGCGTGCTGCATGCGGCATCTGGAAGCGCACTGCCTCGGCCATAGAAGCGTCCCACTCATTATCGTTGTCCATAAGTCCGGCCGCAACGGCAGCCTGGATGAAGGATTCATGAGTTGTCCCATCAACTGTCCTGAGGTCCTGGAAGCTGGTGACGCCAGATCTGTTAAGGAGGAGAGTCCGTATTGCGAAGAGCTCCGATTGACTGGGGCTGGTCCAGCGCATGCGAGTCACGAGTTGTAAGTGGCGCCTACGCCGCTGCCAGTGGAAGGTGCGTGATTGCCATGTGTAGTGAAGCGGGACCTTAAGGTAGGTGAGGCGCAGCGCGAACTCATCATCCCGGCAGAGAGCAAAGTAGGCTGTAAGAGTGGAAGTGTTGCGACGGCGGGCGACTTGTGCCAGATCATCGGCCTCTTGCCCATTGTGCACAGCCATGTACTCTTTGTTAGGCTCGTGTATCTTCATTTCGAAAACAGTGTGCGAGATTCCTGTGAGGGGGAATGCAAGGAGCCGCCACGCGGCTTTGGGCGCGGTAGCGTACCGCATCTGCTGGTACTCCACACACTCGTCGATTACAACTTCCGCCTTATTGGAAGCCTTTGCCTTCTTTGCCTGGTCATGGTGGAACTGTACAACCGTCTGATCTGTGCCCTTGTTTATGTACTTGTATATGTAAATGACGGAGGACTGTGGGCAGTTGATGTATTCCACGTTGCAGTGGGCCTGCAGTAACACCGAAAGGTAGGGGTTGTGACACACCACGTGCTGGTTGGTCGCCACTCGGCCTGTGGCAAATTTGTGTTGGCGGCCATTGTCGGCCCGCCTGGGCTCTGCGTAGCCCTTGCCTGAGAGTGCGGAGAGCTCGCAGAATGGCTTTGGAAACCACTTTGCGCACAGGCCGCGCTCATTCTGCTTTGACTTGTCCTTGCGACAGGGCCAGGGTGTGGAGCCAGGGTACTCACACGGTCCGTGAATGTGGTGGCGCACCACGATGTTGTAGTAGTTTTGTTTGGTTTCGTATTGGGGGTCAGCCTCATCTGGCATCTCCGGAAGGCTGGCGCACACCCACTCGTCCAGTTCGGTAGGCTCGGCGATCTTCACCTCGGTGGCAACCAGGAGGTGCATGTGCGGCATGCCTCGTTTTTGGAACTCGATAGTGTACGCGTATGCAATGCAACGGCCAAGCACGCCATTCTTGATAGCGTTCACAAGGAGGTTAGCCTTGCGGTTGAATACGCGGCAGATGAGTGGTGCATTGTCGTAAGCGCGTTGGCCTGGAAGCAAGTTCTCCTTGATGTCAGGCCAGTTGGGGTTGCCCATGAATGTTATAAACCAAGTGGGGCGGCCGTAGGCAGCAAATAGCGCGAAGCAGTCGTGGAACTGCTTAGCCTTGTGCTTCGCACTGCCGGTGAAGTTGTCCGGTTGCGAGATATGGCGGCCGATTCGCACTCCGTGTGGGTCGCCATATTTTTTCTGCATCCATTGCACAACGTCGCTGTGCATGGCGATGCGCATGTTAGCATTGTTTTGCCGCACGAAGTTGAGACGGTCACTCTCTGTGGCCAACCACTCATTAATCATGTACTGCTGGCCCTGGTCGAAGAGGAAGTGGTGCCGGTTTGGTCGCCTCTGGTACAAGTGAAATACAATGACGTCTCTACGCGAGGCAACTGTGCGGCGAACGATTCGACAGGCTCCGGGGTCATCATCATCGTCGCTGTCCAGTTTTTTGTCGTCGGCTGATTCGTCTACGTTGAGATCATCTGCCTTTTTTTTCTCGTGCAGATTGACAGGCCTTGTGAGCTTTATTCCACGGCGGTAAATAACCTCACCTGTGGGGAAGATGAGTGGGTAGCAGAGGGGCCGCATGTCGGGGTTGAAGGGCTGTATAATGTTACGGGGTGCATCCACGTTGCCGAACATTTTCACGTTTACGTCAATGTACTGTTTCGGCGGTTCGACCAGGATTGATTCTTTGTAGATAACTGCCATGCAGTCCGTTAGCTGTGGCATGTTGAGGCGACCGACGTGTGTGGTTTTATGCAGGACCTTCAGTGCGTCTTTTGTGCGGGACGAGATGATTGACATTTTGATTGGGTCGTGGGTTTTCGCATGGATGTTGTATGCCTGCCGGTAGGCCTTACAATGAGGATGATGCTCGCGTAGCATCTCATCTAGCGCCTTGATTATGAGTTGTCGAGGCATTGGGCTTGCTCAGCCCGTAAATTGGAAGCGAGGGATGAGTCGTAAAAGTAATATTGGGCAAATGCAGGTCGGAACTTTTCCGAAATGGGAAAAAGATGTGCCTGGCGATGGTGCACAACTCCCTTGACTGCGACAACTGGCTGGCCAAAAGGTGACAGGTCGGTCCTGCACGTCATGCACACTGATGCGAGGGCAAGGAAGTTGTTGTAAATGTGTTGTTTGCCCTGGAAGAGGTTGCTGCAAGCGTGCAAGCCCATGACTAGGCTGCGCAATGGCTCTGGGTAGTGCTCAACGTCCAACACCGGCAGCATGACCATGCCGTTCCTGCAGCAAGTGGAGCGCTCGAACTGGAACAGCAGTGCTCCGCAGTGCTTGCATATGTTGTCGCCCAACTTGCCGACGTGGATAGGCACTGGCAGTGTGTTTCCCACGCGCGCTGCCTTGTACATCGGTGTCGCTCTTTTCCGTGCGGTGTGGGCTACTGTGTGGGATAGCCGGTGTACTGCCTGCACTGCCAGCCCATTGTTGTTGTCGATCGGGGGGGGGGGTCGCTTGAACTCAGAGGTGTTTCTCTCTGGTGTGTTGTGGTGGCAGTTATAGTTGATAGAGGCGTGTCTGTCATAGTGCTTAGTAGAATCGAGGTGCACCATCTCCTGTCCGTGGGCGTCGTCAAACCGTTTACGTTTCTGCGCTCGCAACGAATCAGTTCTGTGCACAGCCAGTTTTTGGTCAGTAGTTCTTATGTTGCGTCGGCGGGTTTGAGCAGCCAACTGCTCTGCTTTCCAGGCTTGTTGAGCGGAGGAAACGTCCAGAACGAAATTATGGAATGCGTGTGACATGATTGGCACTGTGCCCCGCAGGACAAGGGAGTGCAACTGATGGCAGAAAAAAGCATGATTGTATGCCCATGGCAACAGTTGTGTGTGTTCTGCGTTTGCCACAGTCACAGTGAGTTTTTTAATTTGAGCAAGTCTGCGAATTGCTTTATGTAGGCTCGCAAGTCCTTTGCCACAACAATCTTCTATGAAGCATACACAGTAGCCTTTCCCTGGATTCTGATGTGTACGCACGCGAATCGTTCACCAACCACAATTGGCAGCACGTACGCAGGCAAACCACTTATTTCCCGGCACCTATCCGCAACGGGTCCAGATATTGGCTGCACAGCCTGGAGAAGCGGCAATGCTGTCACAGTGTTTCCGCTTCTGTTGCCCAACACTTCCACCCACTTTTCTGTATAGGAGACAGCTTCACTGAATTCCATGTCGAGATGTATGCAACTGCCCAGATAGGCAATGAAGTCTGAGTAGCCTTGGCTGGCGTGGAGCGTGCGGTGTATAGCCACTCGCTTTTCCCCTGGCTGCGATGGTTTTGGAGTGCACTTGGTGGCGTAAGAATTTAAGCGTGGAACACACTGAGAGATGCCCACGCCCAGTGGCATTAAATGAATGGATGGTGTCAGGTAGGGCGTGGGGGGAATCTGGCAGTTGTGGGGGGTCGAAATGGCCAGAGTGTCTTGTGACACGCAACGGACCGGCACAGGTAGCCCAGCGGGTATCGGATGCAAAGGTGCGTGCATGCTTACGACATTCAGCGTGGCAGCGTGTTCCTGGATGAGCCGGTTCCACATGTAAACTCGGAGGGCGCGCACATCGAGTGAGTGTGTGGCGTAGCCCTGCATGCGGTCAATAGCGCACATGGCGTTGGCAACCACAAACACGCCGCAGTTGACCAAGTCCACCTGCAGCCCAATGTTTTTGAGCTCACGAATGGGCATCTGCCTCCCGAACATTGTCTTCTGCCAATGCACAGCTCTCGTCGCATGCAGTGTTGGAAGAGGCCTGTGCAGACTATCCAGGTAAACTGTGTGATCGGCATCCGCATGGTGGACAAGGAGTGTCCAGTGATTGCCCAGGTGAACAGGCCATACACAAACAGTGTCCGTTGTTAGGTTACGGGCATCGTGTGCAGACTGTGCATTGCACATCTGCAGGAAGCCTGTGAGTGGGTTGGTGGAAATGGAATTATTGAGGTGGGTCCAACAGAGAGGTGCGCAGACAATGGCATTTTTGCCACTGGAATTCCAGCGTAGAAAGTGCACGATGCTATGGTCATCCAGCCAGGAAGTAAGGTTGTTCGTCAGGAGGTTGAGGTATTTGAGTAGGCCAGAAGGGACATGGTTCTGGGCTGTCTGGTACTTTGTGAATGCTGGAGGTAGTTGGTTGAGCGGCACAGCCTTCAGTTGGCCGTTCGAGATTGGAAGAAGAACGTCCTCCAAGTTGAGTTGCGACACATCGCAGTACCTCCTGCTGCGACTGTTGAGTGAAAGTTGCCTTCAAAGATGTTCTGCGTCGAATGTTTCTGGAGGCGATGGCGCTGATAGCATGCCGGCTGGGAATGTGGACGGATGCTTGTTACCTTTATTATATTACCAAGGATAGCCTGGTTGTACTGCTGGCTCGCAAATCGAATTAAAACATTGCATATAGTACTAAACAATTCTGCAACGCGTTTTGATGCCACAACCATCAGAGTGAGTTTCGTGAAAGCAGCAAATTTTGTTTTGAATGCTTTTTTGTTCTGACCAAGCTGTCTAAATAAGTCTAAAAATAGCTACAGGGTTCGATGTAACTATTGCCCAAGTCCCTTTCGGAGTAATTTGACCTGTGACCTCCATCGGAATGTATACCAATGTATACCAAAGTATTACTGAAATAGTTGAATTGTTCAATATAGTGGCTTACTGCTTTCACAAAGACTGCTTTAACCCATTAGAGATTATCTGAATTTTCCATTTTTATGCCTGGAGTTGCGTTTCACAACAGTAATTGTGTACAAAATGGCTAGGAATGAATTTTTTTAATGTTACAATACATATATTTCTTGATAGCCTAGGGCTCAAATGGGTTAACAAAGGCAAGTGTAGCTTGTTGTGAATTTGTTTAGTACAATTGTATTTCAGTGAGTTGTGACAAGTGTGGTTGATTTGGAATGCTGTTGAATTCACTTTAAACATTTCTAGGTTTGCAATGTGCCAAAGTTATTGTCACAAGTCACTGAAATTGAAATCAAAATCTTTACACTGCAATGTGTGTACTTACCCTCATTTTTGTTTGCGTAATGAGCATTTTTCAATAAGAATAACGAATCATAATCATCATGAATTGTTTATTTCCTTCAAATCGAGTTACACTTTTTGTTCTATTCCAAATACATTTTTTGTTCTATTCCAAATTCTTGAAAATCGCGGTTGAAAACGTAATCGTTTCCCGTCCAATAGGGGACAAGTCCCCTGAAGGAGGAGGGGCATTGGAATACTAAATGGCCTTGTAGTGTCATTATACACTGATAGATGGCGCCGATAGCACCTCGGTTTGAAAACGGTCAGACCCTTGCTTCTTTTATTATATAGGGATACATACATATGTTTAAAGAATTTATGCAAACTTTTAAGAATATATTCTGTCCCATGTTGGCGCAATCGAAGTTTTTGTAAACAACCACTACAGTAGAGTCCCGGTTATCCGATGCTCCGTGTTAACCGCGGTGAATGTCACAACCGAGGGCTCCGTGTTAACCGCGGTATCACCGCGGTTAACACGGAAATACTCGGATAAACCGGTCGGATAAGCTGAACTTTGGACGACCGGCAGTGTTTTGCCACGCCCACAAAGATTCAGTTGCTCTTTAGACAAGAGACGCATAATGTAATTACGTTTACACATGTAAAGCACATACATTTTCGTATATATGAACAGTACGTAGTACGTACAGTGCGCGTAAATCGCAAAAAAATAATAATTGGGCGATGCTCCGTGTTATCCGCCGAATTGATTATCCGCGGAAGGCTGAGCCCCGACCCCCCACGGATAATCGAGACTCTACTGTATTTATACTTTTCAGTATTGTCGTTTGCTGTATTTTTAGCAATTATTGAAAATTATTGTGATTATATAGCCCTTTCTGCATTTTCAAGTCACTGTAAGCATTTCGTTGCATTATTACTAGGGGTGTGCCGAATATTCGCTTTGGAGCAGAATAGTATTGGGTGAACTGAATACGAATAGTGATCGCCTATTTAGTACAGCTGGCATACCACTTAAAATTCATTATAATTCATGTAAGACAACTGTCTACTTTCACTTTTTTGAATTAAATTTAATTTTAGCTTACATATTGCGGTATGAATATTGTTATCCATGCGCCTATTTTATAATACACTATTCGTATGCGACCAGATAATGGACCAATTACATTATTCATATTTGGCCGAATAGTGAAATCACCTATTCTGTAAACCCATAATTATATTAATGATTATAATTATTTGCTTGTTCGATCAGATAAGGCACATTATAATGTGAAACTTAATAATGTGTCATTATGTGATGAGTTTTTATTGAGAAAACGTAACACTTGAGTGTCTGTATATGATATAGTATACGCTGAGTGGCCAGAGAATTATGACCCCCTGACATATTTTTTTCTGGAAATTAGTTTGGATTTCGCTGCAGTTGGTAGAGGGCCCAGTCATTATTAAAAAATATGGAAGCAGGGTGTTTGCCATGGCAGTAGAGAGGCTTCAGCTCCACACCTTGTGGAGTCAGTCAATGACAAGAAGAATCGTTGCACTATTGGAGGCAAAAGGTGGCCCAACGAAGTACTGAGGCGGGTAGTCATCATTGCTGCGAAACCATACCTAAAATCGCTCTGCTGTCATGGTAAACAACCTGCTCCCCTATTTATGTACAATGGTCTGGCCCTCTACCAGCTGCAAATTATGGCTAAAGCCTTTGTACTGCCATGGTAAACAACCTGCTTCCATATTTTCTAATAATGGTTGGGCCCTCTACAGGGTGTCCAGCGAAATGACTGAACGGAATTCCCGACCAATTCCCGATTATTTTGACAAAATTCCCGGAATTTTTAATAACAAATTTAAATACAGCGCGAGTCTAAAGTCACACCTGATTGAGAATTCCATGCGAACGGTGATCGATAGGAGGTTGAATGCGAAGAGATAAAGTTATCGATATAAAACGGCGCTTGAAATACACTAACCGGAAGTGACCTTGGGCAAGGGTAAGAAGGTCATCACATTTCTATCTTGAAAACGAAGACCGGTGGGATAGCAGTACAAATTGGAAAGTTGTATAGCATCCCAAAATCATTATATCCCTGCAAAGGTATGTGTCCCAAATAAGGCCAAGCTCCTAAAAAGGCACCTTCCTTATTGGAAGGAGAAAACAGTACTCCCTTGCTAATCCGGCAGATATGGGCCAGAGCACCGCCGGATTATCGAAAACGCCGGATTACTGGAAATTAACTAATAAGGAAGAATTTTGGCAGCAGAAGCTACGTTTTATTGTACACAATACACATTTGTATTAAAGGTTGAAGGTAAATGAGCTAAAACTGCACAAATTCACTTGTTTTGCAACAATACCCCAGATTTTCCACAAAAAACATTCATTTATGCAGAAAATCTAAAGAAATTTCTTTTAATTTTGTAGATTATCTGCAGAAATCAATATTTATCTATATTTATCTGCAAAAATGTAGCAGCATATTTTCAGATGCAACTGCAGATATTCTGCAGAAAAGATATTAATAGTTTGCAGATATTTTTCAGAATTTCAGATTTTGTACAAATATTTTTATATTTTCTACGGATTTTTTTCAGTCATTGCAGTATTTCTGCAGAAATAACTATTTAATATTTCAGCATAAATAATAGAAACTGGGTAAATGGAATAAATTCTATCAGCATGAATGTACAGACATTCTTAAGATTGAAATCTTTATTTACCTCCCGATAAGTTAACTAAAAAAATTTCAAGAAGGACAAAAAACGCCGGATAATCGAAGGGCCGGATTATCGAGGGAGGACTGTATTGGGAAGATTGATTTGGTTTGACACACAAGGACACCATCGAATCATACATCTGTCCCAACTGTGAGTAAATTAAAACTAGTCTTATCATTCTATTATGTTATATTTTTAAAAAGGCCGAAATTACTTCAACAAACTTTTATTCAAAATTCTGTACGTTTCTAAATACATTAAAATACATTTTATTGAAAGATGTGTTTACTTCGTGTGTGTAAAAAGTTTCTTTAAGTGACCTTTGAGTATTACGTGTTTTTCACATGACTTTACAGGTGACCTTATTAAGGACCACTTGTCCCAATAAGGTCACTTGCAATACTTTTTTATTTCGTTGCGGCCAGCACTTTTCATCAACACGTAGCCACCAATAACCAATAAAACCTAAGCACACGTTAGGAGATTCATGGCAGGAGAGGGGGAAAACACTTGAGATGGTCACCTGATTTTTTTTTAATTTTCCCGTATAGACCGCAAATTCCCGACCAATTCCCGGTTATTTCCTGATCTGCCCTAATTCCCGACCAATTCCTGGTTTTCCCGACCACTGGACACCCTGCTCTACCAACTGCAGCGAAATCAAAGCTAATTTCCAGAAAAATGTCAGGGGGGTCATAATTTCCTGGCCTCTCAGTGTATAGTTTGATAGTTGTAGTATACAGAGTGTTTCACAATTCAGGGGACAAACTTGCAGGGTGCATTCTCTGCATGGAAACATGTAAATGTCCTATGAACCCATGTCGGCTACTGCTCTGGTTTTTAATTAGGAAATGATATGTGACATCATTAATGAATGCTCCTCAAGAAGAAAACCACTGGTAATGTGGTCGAAATCAAGCTGTGAATCACCGTGACCTCTGACCGTTGGACTTTTAAAATGTATGCAAACAGTGATTCATACCTCAACTCCCTGTGCTTTGCTGGTTGAAAGGGTAAGCAATTGAGTGGCAGGGATGATGAATGACAGGAACAACCGTGGCAACTGAACTTTAGATGCGCACTGCAGGGAAAGTGACCACGGTTGTTCCTGTCAGCCATCTTCTTTGCAATCCACATCTTACGTGAATTTCCCAAAACCATTAAATTGGCAGCTGCTTTACCTCTGCTCCGTTTCACTTAAAAGTTACTGTATTGCACTAATTTGAATGTCTTCTTTAACATACTAATTTGAACTTTTGGTCCAGGTATTGTATTTAAAAAGTTAGGTTTTAAATAACCTTGAAGTCAGTTGCAGAGGTAAAATATTTTGGCACCATTGGATAGAGCTCCCCGACTTACTGTCACTACCTATTCAGATTATTAATATATGTAAAAATGCAAAAAACTTTGGCGGTGCAACGGACTTTACTTTCATCCTGTGTAATGCATGTTTGTAAAGATTAATCGATGTTCGCGAGATTCTTAATTTTAATATACTATAGCCTACTGTATATACGTATAAATGTAACTATTCTAATACTTTGCTATTAATAGTATGTACATGCGTACGATTTCAATTAAATTTTTAATAATTTTCGATCAATATTTTTTTTATTTCTTCCGTATTATCCGAGTTTTTGCTTATCTGAGGTACCTCATCCCCACATTACCTCGGATAAGGCCCCATAAAATTAATTAGTAGATTCCCGTCCCCGCGCGCACCGGTTTTTTCAAGCAAAAAAATTATTCATTAAAATACGACTGAAAAAGCAACAACTCTACCCCGTGTCCGCGTCAATTCACAAAATACGCGAGACAGATCGTTTTATAGGCAAAACTATAGAGATCAAATTAATTGCAATTTAGAATAAAAAATAAAAATAAAAACCGCACGCGCACATGCATTTTTGTCGACTTCCGGACTGGAATCTATTAATTTATTATATGGGTCCTAATAAGGGTTCTACTGTAACTATAATCTATCATAAACTATATTGTTCTTACCCTGGGATAATTGAAAATTTATACGTCTGTCTAATTGACAACACCCACTAATCTTTTACAATTTTCGTTTAAGACTTTCCAAAACGTTTGAAAAATTAGTTGTAGATCAAATGCAAAATGACCATTCAAGTCACCTTGTTATTACAAATCATATGTTGAATATTTTCGTAATATAAGTTTGTAAAATTAGCTCAAACCACTTGAAACACCCTGTATACGCATTGCACTACATTATCAGAAAATTAAAAAATAAGTACTTTACCATTGTCACCTCCCCAATGCTTGTGTGATGGAGCATAGAGAACGATGAGTGCAAATACATAGATATTCCACATGCCATACACGCCACACACAAACGCTGATGTGTATTCTAGAGAAATATCTTCATCCCATTTCCAACGGCCCTCTGCTACTTGGCCAACTATGAATGATATGACTGTCAGGGCAGCACATAGCAATGTTGCCAGCATAAGGAACTTGAATCTGTATATAACGCCCTAAAAAAACAAGGTCATCATTAATAAGGACTGGATTCAAAACAAAACAGAACACAGTCAATACCTCGTAAAATTTCCGACGTGTAGTCCTCATTGCAGTTATGGCTAGTCTTTTGACCCTTATGTTGCGGAAGACTTTAAATATCATGAATGAGAGGAAGATGAAATAGATGCATGCACTTATACCAGCAAGGATGATGACACTCAGCTGAATCCGCATTTAAGGACTACAATTCACATTACACTGCAAATGTCAATGAGGTATGTATATTCATAATGCAAGGATACAGCCAAATTTGAGCCGACGTCTGTGACCCAAATACTGAAAAACGGATTTCTGAGCTGCACACCTCTGAGAAAAAATAGGAACAAAGATTTTATACAAATTTATGATTTCTTGCAGTTATAGTTCATTTCATCACAGAAATATTTAGCATGAGGAAAAACAAGTGAGCACAATGATCAATACTAAATTACATTCTAATGCTCACCATGAGATATTAAAAACACATGGGCGCATTTGTAATTTAGAATGCAGCAATTACCCAGGCTGAAGATGAAATTAGTAAGAATTATTTTACCTTCAGGGAATTTTAAGCATCGTGATACATGTTGATGTTGATCATTATGAACACAGTTGTCATCAAGATGTCCACAACCATGAATTAATATTGAAAAAATAATACTGTTGATCAAAGACTAGAGCCCTTATCAGCAAGGCAGTTAGCACTCGATTCAATTTACTATTTACTATTCAATCTACTATTGTTGAATTTGGGTGGGAAGGGAGAAAAAGAATAATAGGCTACTGGTGAATCATGTACATTTCATAATGCATCTTAATTACAAAGTACAGCACAGGTAGTGAGCAAAAAGGGAAAAATGTATAATTTCGTGTGGCTTAGTTCATACGAAATTAGGAAAATCCAAACCTAAAAACCCACATTATTTTGAAATTATTATTATTGAATAATGGATACTGATATGCTATCAAATATGCAAAAATCCCAATAATGTAGATGCCAAATTGAAATAATCTACTTGAATCACATTCAAGCATTTTCTGCAAGCACATGACATTGTTTTAACTACTTTTTTATACTTCATTTGGTTTTATCTGCATAATTTAAATACAGCCAGAATAATGCTTTTCCACATAGGGGCGAAATTTGACAGGTTAAAACAGAAAATTGAATTTTTATATTTCAATTTATTATATTAACGGCTCATGGATACATAACAGAAAATTCTACCGAT
>WWPM01020144.1:0-12622 GCA_023279145.1 Glomeris maerens | reverse complement strand
TTTTTGTCAACGTTGACCATCAGACATTTCTAATTTACAACTGCGCAGCTACCCCACTTTAATATTTATGGCAATAGTAATCATTCAATCGGTTATTCCGGTTTTAAAAAAATAACATTTCAATACATATTTTTACTATATTCTCATCAATGATAAGGAATATCTACAGCAAGCTCCTCCTGCTCATATTATATTCTTAATATTAACACTGTTGGAAGTATGTTTCAAGAAAGTTTTGCTCAGCTATGTGAGCTTGCTGCGTAATACATATTAAGATACATATTTTTAATGCATTTTTGGTATAAATTATTCAACAGTCCAATAAAAAGCACGTGATACCACAGAAATCCCATCACTGGGGTAATGTTGAACCACACACACACACAATTCGACCATGTCAGAAGTAGATTCTGTACACAAGAGCAGCTTGGAAGCAGATACACACTGCTTTTATTGACCCATGCAATAAACAATAAAAGAAAAAGCTCAATCTTGCTCCATAAAGTAAATCCAAGACGGCTGACGTTTATTGGCACCAGGCGGCACCACTGCATACACAGGGCTACTGATGAAACTAACAATGGCCAGCACAATACATATACACACATGAACTGACCACTGTGGACAACATGCAGTTACTATTACAACTGGCCTTTAGTGGACGTGCACCCGAGATTGAGAGAAAAGCAGATAAGACCCCCAGGTTAAGATGTCTCTTCAGACTGATAGCATTCTAGTGATAAATTACGACTTTGGTTCCCACGACACACAGTCTGTGTGGTAATTGGGGTCAATCGTCAAATCCGATGACGTGTGCACAGAGAGTGAAAGAGACAAGAAAGGAAAAGAGGGTACAAAAAATGGCTACATGAACATTTCCGTCCAAAAGTTAGTGCTAATTACGTTATAGAGCGAGACAGGCAGGACGGATATGGCAATAATCCAAATATACTATCACTAATTAAATCGGACGAGTTAGATATTAAAAACAGGATTGGCCAAAAAAATAAAAAAAGAAATCAAGCAATATTTAATCGTCGATGAAAAATTTTAACAAAAGTTGCGTTAAAACAATCAACAGGCGATCGATTGTTCATTCATATTGCATGAAGAGGATTAGTGTTGTCTTTCCTGTCATGCACAATTAGTGCAAATTTGCCCTCAATTTACATTAAAATTGGAAGCCTCTCATTGCAAGCAGAGAAGAAAGAGATCTTCATTATTTTATATTGCTATTTTTATGCAGTGGATTCGGGTTAATTGGGACACATGGGGATACAAAAAAAATTGCAGAACTAATCTTTAAATGGCGACTACAATGTGCCTCAAAGACAAAACTACAATTAACTTATGAACAACAAATTTGATACAACTTTATTCTAATCGATACAAATTGCAAACGTTGAATAGTATTTACGATATTTACTAATTCTGTGTAGTGAAATTCACGAGGCTATCATTTCAATAAACGCAAGTGTTGACTCATCAGTTATGCCTGCACACTACATGCTACAAATGCGCCATCTAGTAGTAACTGTCCCAGTTAAACAACGCCATAAAATTAAAATGGGCGGACAATACAAATTGCAGTTTATTTTCACACTTGATTGACTGGCACCTAAATTATAACTGGATCTTGCTGTGCATGCAATAATTATGTAGGCTGCACTGAAACATTGCGTGGAGGTATAATTTTTGATCAAAATCTCGTTCTTAAGATGGAGATACATCAGTATGTGCTATAGATAATATTATCGTGTTATAAGTAGGTGTGAATAACCCTTTATAACATCATGTTTGATAAATAAAACTGAAATGTTAGCAAAAGATTCCGCACGAAAAATTGAAAATAGTGTGCTGAAAGATCTTAGTTTACATTTAAATTTGGAATAATTTCCTTAACATTGCATTTCATAATTCTGTGGAATTCTTTGGAATAAATATATTGTCATTGGATGTGATGATAATGTAGTAGCTCTGCATTGGATTCTAACAGTAAGTTTTACATTTAGATCTCTTCCTAAAATCAGTTTTCAAAATTGTTATAAGAGACTTAGGCAAATTATACTATTCATTGAATTTTTCGCCTAAATTCATACCAATTTACATGAGTGACATTATTATCAAGAGACAAATTTCTATTTTTTTTTCGTCTAGCTTCTTGTCCCCAATTTGGTAATTACCCATTGCTTCATCTTTCTAGATCTTGTTAGACTGCCAACAATTTTTCTCATTAAGATTCTCTGAAGTTAAAGAATTATACGAACAAACGGTACTTCAGATCTGCGGAGATAGATTTCCACTTACTTGACAGTTTTTGCCAACACCAATTTAGCACAAACACGTACGCACATCTACTCCATTATGCGACTTAAGACCTTTATTTTGTGAAGACCTATTATTGCCATTTTAGCAAATCCCCTGCGCCAACTGCAAACTGAACTTTCGGTCGAACAAGTATAGTTTGTGTTCTCTCGCTTCTTGCACTAACTAAATCCCTGGCGTTCATGCACGAACACACGTCGTTAAATGTAAGTAAGAGACAGATGCGAAGGAGCTGAAAACCCCCATTCAAATGTTTTCTTTACATGTAAAGTTCCAGAGTTTGTGTAAAGCCGGACACAGTTGCGTTTGAAACGAGAGAAAGAAATAAATCGTTTCAGGAAAACGTTTTTCTTTTCTTTTCTCTCCGCATCTTTCTCTTCAAATGTCCGTTTCAGTTTTGTTGGATTCAAGCAAAAAGGTTTTTTCTTTATGCACACAAAACACCCAAATCCTTCCTCGACCTTTCTTTAAACTCAGTCTGTGCACGCCCCAATCTCCTTACTACCATATCGTGCATATATACAAGTTTTGCATTTGCAATATATTTCCATTCAACCTACCAATTTGAACTATTGCTGCAGCTATTGTATTTACAAAGTTTGTTTTTGGATAACCTTAAAGGCAGTTGCGGATATAAAATGGTTTGGCACCACTGGATAGAGCATATCTGACTTACTGTCACTGCATATTCAGATTTTTAATGCATGTGATATTGTAAAGCTTTTTTTTATGGGAACGCAACGGACTTTATCTTCACCCTGTATATGAGCAATCCAACTCCCTAAAACTGAGCTATAAATAATAAATATTTTCAGAAATATTACACATTAAAATATAGTCTATCATTTATGTATGATCCGCTAAAGAACATTGGTTAGGCTGTGGCCATCCTATTAATCAGAAGACTACAAGAACAATGCAAGTCTGTTAGGGATATTCACTAAAAAATTGAGAATCAAACAAAATTCATGATTTCCTAAAGTTATAACACGTGGCTTGTGCATAAATGCAGAATCCACCAAAAATACGAGTATGTGCCAGTATGAACGGAGTTTTAAAGTGAATTACTGTGGAAATATTTTACTTGGGCGACATCCATGCAGCATTTCTAGGTTTCATTTCGAGTAACTTGCACGAATATTCCCATAAATTGTTAATTTGTTTTTATTTCTTCTCTACCCTTTCACAATTTTGTACAGGCAAGGGGCCTTAAAAATCCATATATCAGCTCACCTTTACCAGAAACAACTTTGCAGGGTTCTTTGCATGCAGGTATATGCCCAAAATATATGTTCTACCCCATAAATTTTATTGATATTGTGCTACAATGCTTGCACCAATATTGCATGTGTAGGATCGACTCTTAGCCGAATGTTTACAGTAGCCTATGCAATGTACGAATAAACTAAATTTGACGGAAGGCTTGGTTTATTTTACTATATAAATTTGTGCAGCAGAAAAATGCTTGCAGAAAAACTAAATTTCGTTCAATCAATTCAATGCGAAAAAAATGAATTGGAAAGCATTCGTAAATAGAAAATATTTTAAAAACGAGATCAGACCGGAGAAACATATCCTATTTTTTTACTTAAATTTCAATTCAGTATTTGAAACCGTGTTATTTACACAGACTCTTCATTTGCTCGCTTTCAAACGAATCAAACATACTTTAGCACTTTATTTTCCCGAATTTATCAACAATAATGACACTGCCTCATCGAGCACTATTTTTCTATTATGCAAATGCAAACTTTTCAGCCCGTTTTCACTTACACAGAAAATAATTTGGCAAACTGATACAAATAAATGTAATAAGAGTCAGTTATAGCTTATTTCGATCGCTTGTAAAATGAAAAATAAAATATTATATGGCAATTATAAAACAAATTACGCATGTGACTGCAGTTAAAACCTGCAACGGTCTCATTGCAAACTGATCGAGCCAATTTCATTACCCATTATTTTGCATAATCTGTTTAGCCTCTGTGCATGTCACCAATTATACAAATAATATTCAAATATTTTTGAAGATTTTTATAGGTAGGCATTCTTGAAATTCCTATTTTTATGCATAACTTTAGTTATGCCTCCAGAGGATAACTTAAACCTGATTGGCAAATAATAATTAAGCTATTTTATCTACTGAATTGAAAGAAAGAAAAGCTTCAGAAAACGTCAGAGAACTGACTTTAGTATTCTGTCATTATTATATTTATAGCTACTACACATTAAGCTCCACAAAGTTCCACAGTCGTTTATTCATATTATCATGCAACCCTTTCAGAATCTGCTTTAGCCCACTGGGTGATAAGATACCAATTGACGTAATATTTACCTTCAAAATAATTGGATTGAAAAACACGAACTAGGTTGAATTCTACAAATTTAAAAAAAAAACATTATCTATATCTGATGTTAATTAACGGCATATTAAATCAGTGCAGCAGCAAATACGTTGCTTATCAAATATATACCGGGACATTTTGTTCTGAACATCATGTATTGTTACTATAAATAAATATTTTTTTTAAATCCCACCTAACTTTACTATCTATCTAATAAATAAATAAAAGAACAAAACAAATAAATAAGCAGCAAGTACCCCATCATTAAGAATTATAGCTCTATTAAAATAACTATCGATTTCATTTCAAATAGAAGTGCTTTCAAATACACGTGCGCAGGCAGATATGTATGTATAGGTTTTGCAGTTAAAATGGCGTTTGCAGGATCCAAAGTATAGTATAGTACTATACGTATCTACTTCCGGGAAGCCTACCAGCCCACTGGGGTCATGTTTTTATTCACTGGTAAGGATATATACACGTACTTATCTTCTGGGAGAACAAATAATATCGAACAGCTTCCTTGGGCGATTTCCCGAGTGCAGGGTGTGAGATATTCAAATGAAAACAGTCTAGAGTATGGGTTTTTTTTAAACATTCTACTATTTTTTGTGCACTGTTCAGGAAAAGTCAAAATGGCGGATGAATAATATATAGTAGCACAGATCCCAGCAGCAAGTAAGCAAACGGAGGGTCAGAATAATAAAACCTGTCGCCGGATTTCCTGCATTCAATATGGCCTTGGTCATATCCAAACTGCTCCCAAAATCAAATTGAGTTGCCAAATCCAAAACGCTTCCTGCGCTGAACGCAAAAATCGGCGGCCATCTTTATTTTTATACCAAATATATTCTCCTCCTCCCTATATATATCATACAGGCCATAACAGAACATGGAAGTATCATGATATAGCACGATTATTGACTATGTTGTGTCTAGGTCGAGCTTGAACCTTATTTATTCAGGTGAACCTTGAACGTCACGTCGTGTTTCCGTTTCATCAAAATCTGTCTACTCTTAAAATGCGCTATTAGTTCATCGCCCTTTTGCTTAAGTCGACCTAAATTTACAACGCCGACACTTTCAAATTGTAGAGCAAGAAATCAAATTAAATGTGCGCAACATCCGCAAGAAGCTGCTGAATATTCAAAGTATTTAATCCTAAACCAAATTTGATCGAACTGCGTTATCGGCGCCTCACCTAAAACTATTATATAAGACGAGCTTTCATTTAAATATCTTCTCCTAATTAGGATTGCATAGCATATTTTTAAAGATTAGCCAATGTCCTTTTGTGTGGTGATACCAACTATATCCTATCCAATGTGAGTTTGTCCAGACTTGGTCTAAGTTTATTTTAGTCTAAAAGCTTGTCTGTTATCGCCACTCCACTTGTGAATATCAGATATTTAGCTTTCCAAGTAAAACTCACTTCACAAACCGCTTCATCCAAACAAAAAACTATTTATAATGCAAGTAAAATAAGTTAATGTATAACGTACAAATAAGATTATATAAGAATTTTGCAATGAATCTTTCTGAATTACGGCAAACACTTAAGTCTACCATAAACTTTGCACGTGCGTATCATAAAGTATGTGTACATCACTTCACAGATTGAAATAATTTTGAGTTAAGAAAAAAAGCGCTCGTAAACCTATCAGTTCTATCATCACAAATAAGTCAGCTCATATTAAAATCCCTGTCAGATAATCGACTAAAATATTTATCTAGTCTGTATAGACTTTCAATCAAAATTAACAATCACTAATCACAATGCCTGTGCAGTGTATACATACCCGGCCAATATGTTGCGCCATTACAACACGTGTAACGAATACCATCATAATCAACACGGGTTTCTGTTAATATGGGGCAACATAGCTTATGTCCAAAGCAACAAACGGTTTTGCTTTGAGCTGTTCACCGGTGCAGGTATAATGCGCTATTAACCTTATACTTGACAACCAAGCCTGCAAATGGTATCCCAGAATTCCTCCCATGGCATTCCTAAGTCACCATTACACGCATCCTCTCTTTTTTTTATATTTCTCTAACACGTTTTTGTATAGATTTGCGCATGCAACACTAATACCATCGCACACACTGCAAACTTCAGTTGCAACTTTCAGCATTCAAATCCAAATCCTCCACAAATTTCTACAACCTCAATAAAATTCATCAGTGCAGCTTAATTCAATTATCCCACCATATTGTTGTTTTTACAGTGCTCACCTACATCGCCGTTAATTAGTATTACATAAAGCCTCATTTTTGGCACCACTAATCAGAAGAGCTGTTAATATATTTTAGGTAATCATTCTGTTACAGAAAAATTGAGGAGCACGTGGTTCAATTAATAGACTTTAGTCTTTGATCCTACAGGGAACAAGGGACATTTTACGAACACGGGATTTTGGTAGAGGCGATTAAAATAGCATGCCATGCACCATCTTCAACAATACTACGTGTCAGTGTCTGGCTCGGCTTCAGAAAGCCATATAGGAAAATAGGGGAGAATCCAGCTCAGAGTGAGGGTAATAGCTTGGTATAGGCCCCAGTCACCCATAGCTTCCATACTTCATACCATCACAAAAACCTCCATCTCATCCTCCTTATTCCTCCTCCTTCACCAGCAAAAAACCATCATCGTGTTCGCAGCTGGCTCAGTGCGCGTGATGTTGTTGTTCCTGTTACACTCCCACTCCATCCCTGGCTATAACAAGATGGAAGATCCGTTGAAATACTGCACAAGTGAAGAAAAAACACCATTGCATCTCCCCTCTTTCTAACATTCTTCTCCAGTTGCCATTTAAACCGATCCACATGGTCCTCTCATCGAGCCATCCATCTCATTAGACACCTCAATCACAACCCTAAACTCCTATACAACCTCCTTACATCAAATACAGCAATCTTTCATTTTTTGTAAATTTATATTTAAACGAATCCCATTGTAAACGACAGATTTGTAGTCTAAATATCCATTTATAAATAACTTGAGAACTATATATGAAAGAATGAATAAGCTACACAACAGAAGTTTCTATGGGGAATAACTTGCTATAGATGCATCATCTATCTTCGATTCTCAAGGCAAAGAATGTCAGTGAGATTCTTTCTGCTGCAGTATAACAAAATCACGAAGGGAGACGGTTCGAGCATACAGAATTGCATAAGAAAGGATAATTTGAAGCTGCAGCTTGCCATAAATCCACCCCCATGTTATGGATATTTTATTTTCGTAATGAATGCGTTTTACAATTAAAAAAGTTTCCTTCACATTATTTATGAAATTGTGGACCTTATCATAGTGGAGGGAGTTTAACCGAACTTCTTGAACTCCACACCCCGGTAAAGGTTACGAGTATAGTTGGTGTTCAATAACATCTTAAGCAACACCTAATGAATGCTCATATGTAGACTGATCCATCTCTATAAGGTATAATTCTTTCATTGGGGCAACATATCCTATTAATTTATTCAATACTAACAATGCATATTAACAAGTTAGTTTTCTAAGCATTGCTGCAAGATGAAATCGGTTTGTGATTTAGTCAAAGTATTATTTCCAATGGAGCATTTTCTGGAAGCAATCTCCAATAAAACGATTTCGTCCAAAATACCGAATGAATCTCCATTTATCTTGGCACACTATAATCGCAGTGCACATAAATGTAATTGGTATATCTGAATGGAAAAACTGATATCCGAGTCCAGACTATATATATAGACTTTGGAGAGAATAAGAGGTAAGTTGGGATGTCGCTATATCATTCAAGAAAAACTGGGTTCAGGTGCATGCTGTGAAATACACCGCTTTCTAGGTTTTCCTTATCTAACCATTATAAAATCACTAGGAATCAAATTGAATTCACATTTAATCAATTTGAATTACTACCCGTCTGTATCGTATGTACAGTAAAACCTCGTTAATGGGGTCACCCAAGGGACCTGCCTCAATGCGACCCCATCTATGAGGTGACTCTATTAACCAATATATCACAAATTTTTGAAAAATTTCCTGCGTTGAATTTTACAATTACGGTATGGAATTTTTTATAAACACACATTTGTTTCTTTCAATAACCTTAACTCGATCTGCAAGTCCCAATTCAACATGTTTTTTTTTTTGGTCGCCATACTGTTTCACTGCTGAGAATACCGAAACGTTTGCTTGATGCTCTCCTTGAGCAAGTACAGTAGCCTGCAAACAACGAAGCTATGACCCAACGCTTGACTAGAGAAATAAAATTTGCCCAAAGCAGGAGCGTTTTACAGCGATTAAAGTGGTGACTCATGCAAACTTGGAAATAGCGGCAGTTATGTCTCAACAGCAAACCCCAGGTGATTCGATTTTCCGATCTGCATATGCTCAAGGGGATCAAACTGGCGGCCCTTGACCCGATATCCGGGGTGACCCGATTAACCAACAGGCTAATACACACAGTCTATGGAAGAAAAATTCTGTGCCTGCCCTTGGCGACCCGATCATCCAGGTGACCCTATTAAGAGGGTGACCCGATCCCGAGGTTTTACTGTATATATAGCCTGACTACCTTTGAAAACCCGCGTTACACTTTTATGGCAACGAAAATCAGTAAAGATTTCATTAATCAATTAGACCTGCTCATTAATCAGGATTATGAATCACTTCGGAATATATAGTATCAATCCTTTTAGATAAATCAGGGAATCCCAAAAATTGCTTCTACGTTCAACATGACAGCGACTGCATTTCTGTAACTCTGAACGGTTCATACACCTGGAATGTGTGGGTGTCCAATGCATATGTTCTAATAAAATAACTCATCAACATTTTAAATTAGCATTTTTTGTTCCATCCGCCCTCAGAGAATTACCAAAAAAATACTATTAAAGTCTCCAACCATGTTCTTACAACAGCAGTAACTTTGGGTTTGGCAAATAGTCTTCCTTTTCCTCATTCTCCAGCTGTTACTTTCATGCCTACTAGGTCAAGTAAATATTTCTAAAAAGCTTTGATACACTATACTTGTCCGTTATTTTAAAAGAAAAATTTCGAGAAGCATTTGGAAGCACAAGATTGGGATGAACATCGAAAACCACAGCAGGTAAATACCAAACTTATTATTTTTCCAAAAGAACTTTACCAGCAACCTAGCCGAGAGGAGAAATGCTATTGAATTCTGCAAGAACAGATTGCTTTTATTTTGAAAAATGGATCAGATTGACAAACATTAGGAAAAGTGAGCTGCAATAGACCTACCATATTACTGAAAAATTAATGCACTCCAGTTATACACATTATTAAGAGTACTTACAATGTAGGGCATACTGATACAATTTCTCTTTAGCAGCTGAGCAATTGAAGTTGCCTCAATTGAATCGGAATAATTACGTGCACATTCATTTTCTACAATTCAAATGTTGGCTGCTGTTGATGTAAATTAATTAAAAGACGATATGAGGTCTCATCTTGAACACACCTTTTCGTCGTTTACAAACACTATAATAAACTCTAGTGGCATTAGAAAGCATGTGCAATACTGTACATATACAGTTTTGTAGGCCCTATATGTGTATATAGGAGTGCAGAATTCCTTTCACATTATTTATTTATTTGGGTATTTAAAGTTGAATGCCGATATAAGACGCGCCGTGCATGTTCTATCCATGAATACGTAATTTGTCATCGTGTAGAGCGATTTGTATTTGAGAAGCTTTTCCAGCTTATACATGTATATAAAACGGACTCAAGTTTATACTTTAGAAGACTGAACGCTTGTTTTTCCTTTCACATGTTCCAACTAATGAAAACAGCTTTATATAAGGTAAAAACAAGTACAGATGCAGTCACTGTATAAGTTTGAGAAAGTTGAAGGGGAAAAAAGTTATGGTCGATTTTGGCAAACGTGGAATTCTGCGTGGGTCGAAGAGGAAATCTACTAGTCCAAGTGTCCATTTTTAGCCCACACAACACCACGTAAATCACGCTTCGTTGCCGGCTGCTGCATGTGCTATGCGAGCACCATATAGTACTCCCAAAAACTATTTTCACACCAAAAAACCTGTGTAGCACGTATACAGTCCTTACTTTGCACACCCTGGTAGTTCGCATTTGGAAGAGCAGAGAATGGAGTGGTATACACAGTAGGTCCACAGTGCATTCAACATAATGTACACACTGGCAATTGTGTGACAGTATATAGGCCTACACTAACATGGCACCCCACACAAGACAGTCAGTACTTGAAAAACTGACACAAACAACTAACCTACATGTATTTCCCCACTCACCCACACGCTTGCACATTGTACCATAAAATCTCTCAAACGTGGCACATTCATGCAGCATATATAGACAAAAAAATGCCAAATGCACACTGGTGCAAAACGCCCCCAGCACATGTACGTATATACTTTGGTTAGTGCAAAGACAGTGCATGTGCAACACTTGGCAACTCTGTCCCTATACACAAATCAACAAAAACAGGTCATGGGGAAGTTACTGACTCATCTCCACATGTAGTTAGATCCTCTTCTAATATAACAAGCGTGGCCAACGATTACAATGAACTGAACAAAGGTCGGCCATGTTTGAGGCCAGCGGCCACCATTACTAGGTATATAAGGCCTTACAACGATGGCAAGCAGGAAACAACTACAAACCACAAAAATGCATTACATTTTCTATGAAATCGTGAACTTGCCTAAATTACTCCTGATTTACATACAGCGAGGGCAATGGAATTAAGAAAAACCAACACAAAGGGGGCTCACTACCCAAAGAGGTTGCTGCAATTCCTCAAACCCTTCGACTCGTGTTATTTCTTTATCATCACTGCAAATATATATATATATAGAATAATTTCCGTAAAATTCAGGATTATCTGATGTCAAAATGTGAAATTCGCCAGATAAAACAGTATTGAACAGTTATCATATTGAGAATGCTCTTTTAAAGACATGTTGTTGTACAATTTTTTGCATACAATTATCTGAACTATAAAAGTCTTGCATTTCATCTACACAAAATGCATATTGCACAACTTTTATAGCAAGGAAGTATACCAAATATATAACAAAAGTAGCCTATGTTCTAGCACACAGGAGAATCGCCATTTTTGTCCTCGGTCAATGCAATCATTTTCAATCTATTTTTGCTTGTGATAATAGCAGAGACAAAAAGCAGGTTGGCCACCACAAGCCATATGTCAATTTGTATAATGGTGGATGCAAATTTAGGTGACCACGCCCTTTGAGTTGACCCAGCCAGACGTACGTACATGCAAACATTTTTTGCAAGCAACATTATTGCAAGAATTCATAATCACGTGGTCGATTCATCATGGCAACCACCCGCAGTGCGCATGCGCATATTTTTCAACCCTTTTCCTCTTTTTATCACATATGGGATTATTTATGTTTGTTGACTCGGGGTGCTTCTGGCCCCGCTTTTGCCCGATCAAACAACCATGCGGCTGCTTTTACATCTTTTACCCAAAGATAAACAGGAAAAAATAATATCATGTCGATAAACGACGAACTAAAAAAATAATACCCCCCCCTCACTCACGCCTCATACAAACACCCTAAACTATTCCCTGTCCTGTCTTTAATAGATTTACTATTATTACGAGAATTGAGAAAACCCAGGTCAACCTAGTAACCGGTCCATCATGATATATCAAGTATACAAAAAAAATCTGGTATTACTAATTTTTTAATAATCAACTAATAACTCTTCTTCATGAACTATTCAAACTCGATCATTAGGCTACTTATTTTTTAAGTGCAAAAATACAGGTCAGCCTGGAAATAAAACACGCATTCACCATTTTTAAGTATATAGGCGTACTCCTCAGTATACGTATTTAATTATTGGAATCGCTGTATTAATTCTGCACACAAAACGTAATTAATAAAGAATAAATCAATGGAGTATTTGTGAAGTTGCACAAATTCAAGCA
>WWPM01020138.1:0-12600 GCA_023279145.1 Glomeris maerens | reverse complement strand
ACTTTTCACCTTCCGCAGGTCTAGGTCTAGACCGACACACCTTTTCAATGTGACCCTTGCGGTGGCAATGATGGCACTCGGCATCGAGAAAACGGCATTTGCTGCGTGGATGACGGCCTCCACACCCCGCGCACGCAGACTGCTTTTCCGCGTAGTTACGAGCTGATCCGTAAGAATCTGTATCCTGTTTGCCCCCTCTATATGGCGAGTAGCTAGGTTGTCCCGAAGATACCAGTTGAACTCCAGACCCCTCAACCCCGCGGATTTCTTTTACATGGGAAGAAGCAGCTTCAGCGGCAAGGGCTTTTTCCCTAGCTGTAGCCAGCGTCAGGGTGGTTTCGGAGAGGAGGCGTCGTTGCAATGCATCATCTCTAATGCCACAAACTAGCCTGTCACGTAGTGCTAAGTCCAATGTAGAGCCAAAATTACAATGAGCTGCTAACTTGCGCAGTTCTGCAATGTTATCTGCAATAGTTTCTGCGAGTCCTTGATCACGCCGGTAGAACACATATCGCTGGTAAATTTCTGATGGTCGCGGTGAAAAATGGTTTTGCAGCACGCTCACCAATTCAGAATACAGTTTGGTCGATGGTGCATCCGGAGCCACCACTGTGTTTCTATCAATTGATGAATTACGTTACCACATAATTGCCGAATGTCGCCGAATTACACCTGACACTCTTACAAATGTCCCAGCAGCTTTCGAAGACCGGCTGTACCACTGTTTGACGAATAACGGTGGTCACTTTGAACACGAACTAGTATAACATTGAGATTCATTTAGACTAGAGAAATTTCTTTCCATGTTGTTTCATCTCAAGAAAACAGTGTTCATCACTTGCACTCGCAAGATGACGGCCACTCGCATGCCATTATTACGTGGGCAATAAAATCCAATAATATCTACCCCCCATTTCCTAACAGTACTTTGTTCAATTGCGCGTGCGGGGTCATGTTGGGAAAACTGCAAACTGGGTAAATCTCGTTGTCTGTTGTTGCGTCTTAAAAGAAAGACCCTGTATGTGCCAAGCTGACACGGAACAATAGAGAAAAGATTGATCAAAAATAGTAAACTGGTTCAGTAAAGCATAACACATAAAAAACCGCGCCATCGCCTCTTTGTATAAAAAACAAAGCGCCTCTCACGAAGATAAATGTATCTCAACCATACCAAACATATCTCACAATTCTTTTAAAGAATACATTGCAACAGATTTCGTCAAAATATCAGTGAAATATCGTAAAATTCATCGTCGGATGTCTGCAGTGTATGGTCAACACTGCATGTCCCTGACAAGTGTGCAGGTGTGGCAGAAGAGATTCCGCAAAGGACGCACATCGCTTCAAGATGATTCGCGCCCGGGACAGGCCCATCGAGTCATTACGCCTGATGTGATTGCGCTAATTGACAATCTGATTCGGGAAAACCGAAGAATCACCGAGGAAGAAATTTGTGTTCAGGTCCGCATTAGCCACGTCTCCGTGCATGCCATTGTCAAAGATCACCTGACGTTACGCAAAATTTGCGCGCAGTGGGTTCTACATCAACTGGTGGAGGAACAAATGATGAACAGAATGACTGTCCGTCTAAGTCATCTGCAGCGGTACCACGATGAAGAGTATGCGTTTTTGTCACGTATGCTTCTCCGTCCCCATACTGCCAATCTGGTGCGAGATAAGCTACAGAAATTTGGCTGGGAAACACTGCAACATGCTCCGTACGGCCCAGATCTTTCCCCTTGTGATTTCCACATTTTTGGCGACCTGAAGAAAGACCTTCGTGGACGTCGGTTTCATTCGGACAAGGAAGTGCAAGAGTTGTCAGCAACCTACTTCTTTCAACAAGTCTGGAATTGATCGTCTCGTTTCCCAGTGGGATCAATGCATTAACTCCTCTGGCCATTACTGTTAAATAAAACAATTTCCATTGCCACTTTGCAGCGGGTGTTCTGTTTTCATTTGACTGCCCCTCATATTATGGATTGACCACTGATTGTGATCTTGCTTCTTTGATTGCTTGGTAACGAATGTAGATATAATATCACTGTTTCTAACCATGTCATCATTTGCTAGTAGTATGGCTGCTTGTTTGTCACAAAATATTGTTGTGGTTCCCTTGAGGAGGCTTTCTAAATTCGGTTTACTGACGAGGTAACAGCTCCAAGTAAGGCCATGCAAAATTAATTCTACGTTTACCGTCCGAAATTTTTTAAAAATCGGCACAGCGGGCGGAATTTTATAAAAAAATTTAAAATTTGAAAAGTCCAATTTTCGTTAAATCGGTGATGCGGGAATTTCTTTCCCACATTTTTAATTGTCTGGGTCAATTTATAAAACAACGCAAAAACGCCGCCGTTGACAATGCCCTAATGCCCTTGGACAAGTAACTTTTATTTTCAATATTAAAACATGTTATTGTTTAACTGAGCAAAAAACCCAGAACAACAGGTTCTTTTCGATAACACATTTGTATACAGCAACATTTCAATTACCGTAAATTCTCATTTAATACCCCGGGGGCGTTATTCAAATCTCAGACTTTTGCCATGGGGTGCTATTAGAGATTGGGGTGTTATTAGAGATGGGGCATTATTTCATTTTAACTTAATTTTGTTAACACTTTATTACATTTTTGACATAAAATTGGAGCCACTATTCAACATCACTGTCCACCGCTCAATATTTTTTTCCAATTCATGATTCTTATTTACAGGATTCAAGTTTCATTTAAAAATAATTTGAACTTTTCTAAAATCATACTGATTGAAGTCTCCTTTTTCATCCAGTCACGAACACATTTCCAATCTATTTTGAACTCCATCGCTACTTCGGAAATTGTTTTTGCTTTGGCAAACTCAATATCTTTGCTTTTTCGTGGTATTCAGCGATAGCTCTCAGAAATTGTGAGAATGAAAGGTCATGCCCATATATGGTCTTACCTGAACAGTGAATGTGCCGCTAATTGGTGACTCATCAGAAAGACAAAGGGCAATCGAGAATTTTCCCTCCAAAACGGATGCATTAACATTTGTACTCTGCGACTCAATTAATCCCCCATGGGGCGTTATTAGGGAGGGGGCGTTATTTCTTCCCGGAGTGAAACGCATGGGGTGCTAATAGGGATTGGGGGGTTAATAGAGACTGGGCTATTAAATGAGAATTTACGGTATACAGTGGTACCTCGAGATACGAGTTTAATTCGTTCCGCAACCTTGCTCGTATGTCAATTTACTCGTATCTCAAAGCAATTTTCCCCATAGAAATTAATTGAAATGCGATTAATCCGTTCCAGCCCCAAAAATTCTACCCCTATGAAATTGCTTAAAAGCAAAATTGTTACGTGTTTTTGAATAAGAAAAATGTATTTATAAATGACAAATATTGTATAAAAACATAATAAAAGAGAGCGACTTAACTGCTACTGTATGCTTAATTTTAGTCACTGCTTTTCTCTGTACTTTTTTTCGTCGGATTCAAAAAAATACTGTCCAAGGAAGCTTGTTTATTCCTCCCTTTCAGAATGCTGTGGAAATTAGTTATGCAAGTGTCATTAAATAGCTCCGATGCATGATCAGTTGCAACTTTTTCAGGGTGTTTCTTTTCTACGAACTGTGAAACTCTCTCCCACATTGCTCGCATCTCAAATTTCGCTCGTTTATCAAAGCAAAATTTCGCTCTCTCGACTGCTCGTATCTCAAATAACTCGTATGTTGGGGCACTCGTATCTCGAGGTACCACTGTATTTACTATCTAATTAGTACAGTCCTCCCTCGATAATCCGGCCCTTCGATTATCCGGCGCCTCCGGTAATCCGGCGTTTTTTGGCCTTCCTTCTGAAATTGTTTTAATTAGTACACTTGTCGGGAGGTAAATAAAGATTGCAATCTTAAGAATTTCTCTACATTCATGCTGATAGCATTTATTCCATTCACTCTGTTTCTATTATTTATACTGAAATTTTAAATAGTGGTTTCTGCAGAATTTCTGCAATGACTGAAAATAATCTGTAGAAAATTACAAATATTTGTACAAAATCTGAAATTCTGAAAAATATCTGTAAACTATTAATATTTTTTGCAGAAAATCTGCAGTCGCATGCAATTGCATCTGAAAATATGCTACATTTTCTACAGATAAATATTGATTTCTGCAGATAAGGAATTTCTGTAGATTTTCTGCAGAAATCAATGTTTTTCTGTAGAAAATTTGGAGCATATTTTTTTCTGGGGTATTACATTAGTTGATTTCCAGCTAGTAAACCGGCGTTTTTGATAATCCGGCGGTACTCTGGTCCCATATCTGCCGGATTAACGAGGGAGGACTGTATTGTAATAACTAGTTTACTGAAACGCCTATCAAGACCTTGAGTAATTTTTACATAATTTTTAGAATTTTTAAGATTTCCTTAAAGTAACAAGGAATCGGATATAATGGCGCTATTGCTAGCATCCAATCTACAAGGAATTATCGCATAATTTTTCCCCTTTCTCAAAAATTTTTAAGGCGCGGGCAATTTTTTTTTAAAATTGGAAATGCGAATTTAACAAAAATCGGCGCGGATGGGGACGAAAAAACGAAGAATTAATTTTGCATGGCCTAATATATCTTTCATTCATTCAGCCATTGCAATATATTCTGATTCCATATGCACATAACTCATTTCATATAATATTATTTGGTATTATACTTTTTTCGACAGCTAAGAGAAATCGAAAAGACTGTAACATGTATGGATTGCTGGTTGAGAATTTGGCGGAGTTCATCCGCTGCACATATGGAGAAGATAAATGGGAGGAGATTCGGCGCCTGGCTCGAGTCGACCAGCCAACATTCAGTACTCATCATGTTTACCCGGATTCTATCATTCCAAAATTGGCACAAAAAGCTACGAAGGTAGGAAACATGCTGATGCTATACAGGACGATCCTAAAGTAGATGTTGTTCATTTCAGGTGCTGGGTTTGTCTGAAAAGGACTTCTTCCTGGATATGGGGCATTTCTTTGTTGGATTTGTCAGCCAGTACGGTTATGATCGAGTATTGTCAGTGCTGGGTCGCCACATGAGAGATTTCTTAAATGGTCTGGACAATCTACACGAGTACCTCAAGTTCAGCTACCCTCGAATGAGAGCCCCATCATTTTTCTGCGAAAATGAAAATGAATTCGGCCTTACTCTGCATTACCGAAGCAAAAGGAAGGGATACGTGTACTACACTATGGGTCAGATAAAGGTAAGTGAAGAAACCATCCATTATATACAGGGTGTACTGTAAATTCTCTATTAAACGCGTAGGCGGCTATTTGAATTTACAGAACATTGCCCATGCATTTGCTATGAGAGCGGCGTTTATTTGAGATAGGCGTTTATTAGAGAATTTACGGTAAATAAGTATCGCCTGTTTGTTAGCAGTAGTATAGGAAGGTGACAGGCGAGATTTGACCTTCAAACGTCCTTTGACCTTGAAAATGCCATCTGGCAATCACGTGACTCCTACTCCTTTCCCCCACCCACTTTGTTGACATCATCACCCTTCCAGGGAAAAACTGTCCAATAGAATCGCTCCATTTATTAACCAATAGAAACACTTTAAAAATATCTAGGTTACACCCTTTTCGGCCTATCGCTTTTTGGCATGGAAAATAGAACTTTGGGCTATTTCTATCTTTTTTGTGTAGCAAATATAACCTCGAATGACCTTGACTGGTGTTTCTCTTTATTACATAATCCTTTTAATTAATCAAATTGCATGCAAGTCTCAACCCTTGATTAGTGATGTGGAATCCCTGATGCGGAATCTGACCCGGAATCGTGGCACGGGCGCCATCTTGGATTTGTATAATTAGAAACCATATTGGAATTGTACTTGTATTACTTGACACCATATTGGATTTCAACAAAACATTGAAATGAAATGTATCAAAACGCGCCATCTTTGTTTTTCTTCATAAGAATGGTGACGGGCAAAGTGGGAGTAAGGGGCCAAATTCTCTGCAGGTGGACACTAACAAAACCCCTAACTTTCTTTCCTTAATTCCTTTACCCCCTAATGTATTATCACACTTGTGTGTTACATTTGAGGGAATGGAGTACAAATTTCAAAAGTCTTTGAAGGAAAAGTGTGTATGATTTAAAAACATATCGGTAGAAATAGAGTAGGAATTGATTAAGTTTTAACTATTAGTAATATTATAGAAAATGTATAATCTTAACTGGTTGATATGGAGCAAGAATTCAATAAATTTCTGAAGTTAATCGTGCCTGTAATATTGACTGTGATGCCATAGGGAGGTAAAATAAGGTTAAAATTTACCAAGAGAGTATACATCAAGTACATGGAAGTGAGAATTCACTAACTACATACTATATTAGAAAAATAATTACCATTGAGAGGGCAGAGTATACATTAAAATCATGAATCAAAATGTGTTCCGGTTCGTATTGGTATTATAGTGCTACCAAAATTAGTTGAGACTGGTGCCCCGCCCCGGCCCGCCCGCAATGAAAGACTGGCCAATTGGCGTACACAACGCTTGCATCGGATGTATTGGCCAGTCTGCGTTGTGGGCGGGGCACCAGTCTCAACTAATTTTGGTAGCACTATAGGAATAAGTATTCAACTCATAAAATTATAATAATATAATCTATGTACTGTATTAGAAAACTAATTGCGATGGTGAGCTGGCATATCAATTAAAGTCATGTATCAAAACTATCAAATTCGATGAAAAGTAATATAAAAGATACCCTATGAAATTAACTAATGCCAAATATCAACGCTTGTATCCAATGGTATACATGTATATGAGCATACAGCGTGAGTGTAAAGTCCTTTGCACCACCAAAAACTCCCACATTTCTGCAAAAAAAAAATATTTGACTATGCAGTGACAGTAAGTCAGGGATGCTCTATCCACTCGTGATGAAATATGTAAACTCTGCAATTGCCTTCAAGGTCATATGAAATCTAACTTTGTAAATACTATTGCTGGAACAAAAGTTCAAATTAGTGCGTTAAAGAGGACATTGGCATTAGCACAACCTAGGAACTTTCAAGTGAAAAGGAGCAGAAGAGAAGCGGCTGCAAATTTAACAGTTTTGGGTGTTTCACTCGAAGCGTGTTTTGCAGGGACGACGGCCAACAGGAACACTGATAAAAATTTCACATGAGACATGTATTGCAGGAAAGATGACCTATAGCAACAACCATGTACTAAAAATGATTGGTCATTTTCCCTGCAATGTCCACGTAGTCGCGCATTTCCAGATCAGTCCTCGTCATCTTGTAATCACATTCCCACATCCTTACCAACTGATGATCGGGCTCGACACGTTGAAGGTATCGCTCCTTATCTAGGGTCTCCAAATACAAGTCTGCCATTTACGACCCTAGACGTAGGTTGTTTTCCAGTGGACCGTAACACCCTTGGCACCCGTGATAGTAGCATCCATAAAACTCGAGTGCAGTTTTGGATGCTCGGCACAGTCCATCCACAGAGTATTGCCCAATTCCAGGGAAGGGGAATTCACAGTGTCAATGTTGGACTCGTGAGCCAACCATCCCATCCACCGAAGGGCGATAGCACTCTATTGTTTACGGGCTGCGTAACCGTCTTGAGGGATGATACCTATTGTGCTGGGTTTCAGGATGTGGGTGCGGAGCACTTTGTGGCACACAGCGACGATGGTGATGGAGGAAAATGGGTCGACTTTTGACGTTCTGATAAACTCATTGCGAAAATGGAAATGAAAAGAACACACACGTTAGCCATATGACAACAAGTTACATACCAAAAAATGAATTGTAGTAACGTACTTACACACATGCAGGATTCCTTCAGAATTTGGACGTCCGAATTGCAGTACGCAATCAGTTCGTCCTTTAGATTGAAAGTTATGAGACAGTTGTTATCGTACTGTGCCTATTGCTCAAAGTACCATTTTTGAAATTTTGTACGGTTTGCTACCATCATTGTATCTGCACCATAGTACCTCTCCTTGGGTAGCGGCATGTAGTAATTTTGATTATCAACAGTGTTGAAAAAATGTGGGAAAGATCCCTTCTTCAATTCCGTAAGTCCAAACGTACTCGGAAATTTTGAGAGTGGCATAGGAAAAAAGATCCAACGACAGAATCTTTAATCCTGCCTTGATCGGGACTACGTACATGTTTTTACGATGTAAGAAGTCCAGCATTAAAGAACTGTAGTAGGCCTTGGCAAAATGAGCAATAAACACCTTCTCGCGACTTTCTTTAGGCAATCCACAGTTTTCATAAAAAATCTATTGGCCAAAGTCGTCCCTGCTGTGTGCCCCGTAGAAGAATTTGTGGACATCATCTTCTCCTTTACAGATGACAAGGTTAGGTGTGTGGATGCCGGTCTCTTGTGTGCACTCAAAGTCATAATAGAATCGGGCTGGTGGCGATTTCTTTGTTGGCTTTGTCACGGTATTGTCCCCTTTTTGTATGAAGCACAAGTGACCGGCATCTTGGAATTTTTTGCACGTGGCTCACTTTTTCTTGAAAGACATGGGACTTGGTCACATGTGCCCCGACTTGTGGCAGTTCGTGCAACGCATTTTCTTTACATAAGTACCGTTCGCTTTATGTATGTTCTTTCACATGTCATCGTAGAAGACTATAATAGAACAAAAATCACATATCAGTACACTTGAGCATTAGAGCATTAAAAGTATTACAAAACCAAAGTATTCAACTCAGTGACAACTTACTGATAGCAATCGTTGCAAAGCACTTTCGCCTTGATATCTTTATGTGTGTATTCTGTTGATTTGAACGCATAGCACAATTCCATGCATGTGTTTTTTTTTTATATTTCTTGTCCCAGCAAAACAATGGGGACATATGCAGAAACACCTAAGAAACCCTGTCAAACTAATGATAGCATCATAATGGTTATCGTGGAAGAAGAGTGCAAGGCGATCTGCAAGTTAAAAAAATATATGTATGATATACATGTCAAATAAACAAAAAAATCATATGTTGCTATTAATACAAAATGATACTTTCTAGGTTTAGGTGGTCCTGTGAGTATCCTCTTGTTTCCGATGTGAGCTGCATTGATAGGGATTTGGTATTCGTCCAGATACTTTTGAAATTTTTGCACCTCTTCCAGCCTGCATGGTCCTAGAGGCAGTACCGCAGGGACATGCGGATCTTCGGCATCAAGTTTTTGAGAGTGACTTCTACTATCTCGTATTAATTTGTATCTCTTTTTATTTTCTGGTGTGGGGTTAAGTTCCTTCCGGATGGATGCTCTTGTCACAACAAGTGCCCTCGCCATGCACAAGTCGTTATTTTTAACGATGGTTATGATCAAATGCCTTATTTCACTCCATGTTGAGATGTCCATTGTTGATCGATTGTTCATGTGTCTTTCTTTCTTACCACCACCAACAGGTGGTAGCTTAACGCAAATTATGTTTATTCACAGCTCGCCACCTTCCAATAGGATGTTTTCGTTTGAGTTGAGAATCTTACCCAGATATGTTGTCGCTTTATCGACATTGAATTCTTTAACTGGTACAAATTTTCCACTATATGGGTCATTCAACCCATCAGCAGCCATATGAATTCGGATCTTCATACCACGATCCGAGAGGTTGGTGATGTTGTCAAACATGTCACCCGAGATCTCGTGGACCTTTGTGAAGAACTCCTCTGTCCGTATTTTGTCCATGTTTCAAAATCTCACTTGGAAGTCCGAAACATCGAGGTTGAATCGTTCAGCTTTAGCCTTTGTCACCTCCTTCCCTTCGTGATACTTTTTCATGGAATCATTCTTGCCAAAGTCTTCAACGTTCGTCGCGCCATAATCCGCAAATTCATCGAAGTTCCATCGAGAACCGTCAACATTCAAACGCGGTTCCATATAAGCTGGTGCGTTGGTGGTGCCATCCGATAGTGGATTCTTTTGTTTGTTGGCACCTCGCCCTACTATTTGGTGAACCTACATAAAACTAACTTAGACACCTCTCTTTCTAAATGTGCTTTGAAAGATTTAATAACTAATACTTACGTTACGCGAATCGATTCCAGACGGTCCCGGTTGAGGATCTACTTCATAGTAAAGCATGACAGGATTGTTGTTTAAGATGTTATCCTTTACCGAATTGTACTCGATGACAGGTGAAATGAACGCATCTACATGAAATCTTCATCGTTCGCATCGCAATATGTGACAAAATCCAAAACGGTATAATTTGTTATCAACATTGTGTATGCATGTAAGTATGCAAGCATATGAAAAGTACACTGATTGGCCAAAAAATTATAACCCCGACGTTTTCTGGAAATTAGCATTGATTTCGCTGCAGTTGGTAGAGGGCCCAACCATATTAAAAAATATGGAAGCAGGTTGTTATGCTGGAGTGGTTTCAAGAACATGAGGTAAACTTCAACTTGCTTCAATGGCCCCAACAATTACCAGATCTTACTCCAATTGAACATTTGTGGGACGAGGTTGAAAGATCCATCAGGAAGCTGGGTACACGACCATCAAATCTTACAACTGAACAATGCAATTCATCAGGTATGGTGTCATAATCCTTGCCTCACATTTCAGCACCTTGTGTAGTGAATGCCAAGTAGAATAGCTGCAGTCATAATTGCAAAATCATAGCTAAAATTTCTCTGCTGTTATGGTAATCAACCTGCTCCCCTATTTATGTACAATGGTCCTGCCCTCTACCAGCTGCAAAACATGGCTAAAACCTCTCTACTGTCATGGTAAACAACCTGCTTCCATACTTTTTTAATATGGTTGGGCCCTCTACCAACTGCAGCGAAATCAATGCTGATTTCCAGAAAAACGTCAGGGGGTCATAATTTTTTAGCCACTCAGTGCATAAAGAGAACAAAACAATAATAAATAAACGCAATGTGTGTAATGTGTAATAATTCAATCAGTGTGCAAATTTTGGGCTTCAATGAGTGAAAGGAAAAATAATGAACGAGTGTAATGTCGGTAAATTTTAATTATGAACAACTATTGAAGTCTTGTACATGCAGTGCGTCAATTAGAATCTATAAGTTTATCTTGTGTAAAAAGTATAACGTCCAAGTTACAAAATAACAATATGAACGTTATAAGTATGAATGCAGTTTGTGTGTGTGATTTTATTGTTTGTTGCGTGTGTATGAGAGAGAGTGTGTATGTGCATGTGTTTTGTGTGTGAGAGAGTGCATGTGCATGTGTTGCGTGTGTGTTTGTGTTGCAAGTGTGTGTGTTCATTTACTAGTGATTGTGTTTTGGTTTGCAAGTTTTGGTGTGTAAGTTTATTGTTTCCAATTTTGTGTATTGTGTTGTGCGTGTTTCTAGTTTGTGGTGTGTATGCTCGTGTAGGTGTAGTGTTTGTGTATGTGTAGTGAGTAACAATGCGAGAAAAGTATGTTGTGATGCACTTGATTATGCTAGTATGTGTAGAGTATTAATGGCACTGAAATTGACAGAGTTCAAGCAAAATTTTTGCGACATTGAAAGTGACAAAGTTGCAATGTTTTTACAATATAAAGTTGAAGTGACAGCGTTAAAGTTACAAAAGTACATGTATGGGTGTATTTGCATATATGTGTAATGAGAGCTGATGTGTGGGAAACAATGTGAGTGATGTTTGTGAAGCACAATTACTTTATGTGTAAAATTGCAAATGTCTATGTCTAACAGTATATTGTCTAAGTCTGAATAACAAAAGCTAAAGTCCAAATAATAAATGCGTAAAAGTCCAAGTAACAGAGTCTAAATCCAAGCAGCAATGTGTAGTCTATTTCCGAGTAACATAGTTAAAGTCTAAGTGCTGTAATGTGTAAAGTCTAAAGTGTATGTCAAACTAACAGGGTGCATAAATTCATGCACAATCATATGAAATCGAATATTGGGTAATGTAAATGTCTAATAAATGTGTAAAGACTAAGCGCAGCTACCAGTGTATACAAGGTGAGACCGGAAAGTTCGGTGAATGACTCGAAAAAAGGCACATGGAGAAGTATTGCAGGAATAACAATTTACTGTCCTTGAAAGTAGGCCCCTTGGGCCACAATGCACTTTTGACAACGTGTGTACAACTGTTGCAGGGCTTGTGAGAAGTTCTCTTTCGGTTCTCTTCGGAGCTGCCTTGTCACAGCAGCTTGAATATCCGGAATGTCCAGAAATCTGTGTCTTTTCATTGAAGATTTCAAATGAGGAAACAGAAAGTAGTCCGGAGGTGACAGGTCAGGGGAATACGGAGGGTGGTAAAGTTCGGGAATCTGTTTCTGTGCCAGGAATTGCTTGACTTTAGCAGCGACGTGAGGCCTTGCTTTATCGTAAAGAAGAAACCAAGATCCCGGTTCAGCGAACTGCGGACGGACCCGACGAATGCGCTTCAATAGACGACCGAGGACGTCAGTGTAGAATTCGGCAGTCACTGATTTCCCATGAGAAAGAAATTCCTTGTGAATTATGCCCTCTGCGTCAAAGAAAGTGATGAGCATGGTCTTCACTCTCGTCTTCTGGAAGCGAAACTTTTGCTGCTTCAGAGATGTGACACCACGCCACTCCATACTTTGGCGTTTTGTTTCTGGGTCATACTGGAAGCACCAGG
>WWPM01020125.1:0-11584 GCA_023279145.1 Glomeris maerens | reverse complement strand
TTTGGAAAACTTCCTACATTTAAGAAAATGACAGTCCAGGTTCCTGTTTCAGTAAGACATGTCCACTTCCACATGTGTTTTACCATATATTAAATTAGTGGTCATAGAAAAAATTATATCAAATTCTACTGCTTCATTCGCTTCTGAACCTAGAATTTAATTTATATTTTAGATATAATCAATTATTTTGACTGTAATTTTAATATAGAACTTACTTTGTTTTGTGTGAAATGCAACTGCATATCAGAACTTGCTGAAATCGGCCTCCTTCGAAGTCCAGCAATTTTACACATCATAAATACTACTTCATTATATTACATTACATTGCATTATTACATATGGAATCTGTATTTTGCATGTCCAGGAATAGCTGCACTATACTGTCTTTACGCAAAAATATTTGAATACAAAGGAGACCGATTTCAGCAAATGTTCAAATACATTGTGTTTCACATCAAACAATTAAGGAATGTTGTGTGTTAATTTAATTTAATTTCAATGATTATCTATCGAGTTATGAATGAAAATGTTGGACCTAAACCATGTGGGATGTTTATCACAATACATACCTAATTAACTTTAAGGCGTTTCTTTAATATGAATTCAGTTAACTGTCATGTAAGAACTGTCAGGAAGTGTGCATATTTTATGTTTGATCTATAGATATATTGTTGATTGCATGACTTACTCAGACAGGGAAATAATCTCTATTTACAAATTCATGTGAAATGCAGTAGGCTTATGTAGTAGTAGTTCTGAATTCTTTACATATGCTTTGCATTAAATGTACACATGTTTAACAAAAATATGCACAACTAGTCATTTTTATAACTACTTATGATTGTTATAAAACATATAAATACATAGCACAGCCTTTTGCTGAATACTAAATTTCTCATTTATTGCCAATACATGTCGCTCAATAAATTGGCTTGTTTATTTAAAATTTGGTCACGAATATGAAGTGATTCTTTGAATATTTCCAAAAGGAATGGCGTGAATAGTCTTCCTGGTTTTTAAGGGCTTCCACCGACCTAAACAAGTGCCCTAATGACCCTGTCAGTGTAAACAACATTCCCAGAATACTAAAATCGAAATTTCTCCCTCTTCATTGACATTTGTTACACGAATTTTCATTTTTTAACCGTTGAACATGTACAAGAGCTGGAATATTTTTTCAACATAAAAACAAGATAAATTGCAAACTATATCCACAAGCCTATCTTCCTTATAATTGTTTGCACCAGATTAATCTGGAAATTATTATAGAGTTTATAAAAAAAATTATTTGTTTTAGTTAATTAATTTAAAATGCAGAAGTAAAAGCTTAAACTTAATTGTACACATTATTTATGCTTAAGCAATAAATGAATTCTGAATAAGTTAATGTTTTTGGAAGTAATGCATGGAAAGCTATAAATAACTTATTAATTTCTTAAATTTCAATTGTGGAATCAAACAATTTATGCAAATGAAAATATTTAATTTTGTGGAAATAATAAGAAATTTGAATGCAGCTTTGTTATTTTTAAAATTAAGTTAATTGTAGTCTATGCCGGTAGATGGCTCAGATTAGTGCTGCTTAATAGCCCAATTGCATGATTGATTGCAAATAAAATGTTAAGTAGGCCTACATTGAATAAACAAATAAATAAATTGCATATATTAAATTGGGAACGTAGAATTTGAACAAAAATAAGAAAATGAACTTGAAATAAATGCAGTAGGATATTACAGCTAATTATTTATACACTGTTATTCTTTAAAAAGTAATCAAAACATTGAAATTTATCTGTTTTAAGTAGTATATTTTCTTAAATTTTCCACAAATTGTCCTTATAAGTGAAACAATTAAATGGAATCTTGGGGAATATTTAATTTGCATTAATGATTTTCAATTTAAATCCATCAGATTACTTTCAACTTCAATACTCAAAATGAAGAGCAAGGATACCCGAACTAGGTAAACTATATAAGAATATAATGATGCTCACGTGTTTGATGTGTACAAATTACTTTCTACTCTTAAGAAGATGGAAGTAAGATTGATATTCAGTTTGGAAAGTGAATTTTTCCGTTTAAAAAAAAATGAGATGAGAAGTTAAGGAAGTAAAGGGGTCGTTCATGTTTGTTCCCCACTTGTCATAGCTTACACAAATGAAACTTCTTGACCCACTTTAAAAAATACATTTCTATCTAACCATACTTGTACCTGGGCATTTGCTCTTGATTGTTGGGGTAGTCTTAGGGACCTTCATTGACCCCTCAGTGGTACTTGTCATCAAATTCGCTTTCAAACATCACTCAAAACAACATTTCCTGCTTTATATTTCATCTACAATATGTACTCCTTCATAAATCGATCAAAAATGGAAGTTAGATCTATATTTGGTTGCATGCTAAAAAAATTTAATAATGAATTACATAAGTTTTACCATGGTTTTACTTGTTAGGCTTATGGTTAGCCTACATATAGTACGACATATTTTAGAAATTCAGTTTAATTGCAATTTTGTGTGTGTAGAGAAAAAAGAAAATAAATGGAATTCAATTATAAAATTAGTGTATTTAAAAAAAAGGACAAATTGTGGCATAAATTTATAGAGAAGTCAATAAAAATATGATATTTTTTTCACATAATGAAAATATTTTGGTATAAATCTGTGGAGAAGTTAATTGCAAAAGGAAAAATTATTGAATTTTTCATTCTTAAGTGTTTCAATTTGCAACCCTAGTAGTTTTTGAAGTTGGAATTTGTAAATTAATGTAAAGAATACATGTCAGCAGAGCATTTATTCGCTTCATTACTTCTTATATGTAGTAGGTATATAACTACGTACATTATTTAAATTAAGATTCAACAGCCACTTATGAAAATTATTAGACTACTGGATAAATTTGAAGCAATAAAATGAACGCATTGAACTTGTCTTCATCAGAATGCTGATCTGAACTTGAACTTTCGCATGAAGCCAATTTTATGTTCTTAAAAAACCACAATTTTAAACATGTAGGCCATTTCCGATTAGTTTATGCACAAATGATTACTTAAATAGTTTGCAAAACTGTGAGATTTAATGCTGTTACATATGCAACAATTGTCAATGAAATAAGAAAATCTGAGCATTTATTTCAAATATTGTTGTTTCAATACAATTCTAACAAAAGGTTACGTTCATTCATTTTGAACAGCTGTAGTATCTTGTGAACTTCATTGACTTAAATAAATAAATGCTGATACGAGCAATTAGTTTTGTTGTATTTTCAAATGTTCATTATAGTTTTGAGATTTCAATATTTAAACAATGTAATATTTACATTTGGGAAAGTAATTGAAAAAGTAGTCGATCTACATATGTAACTAGAGAAATACATGTTAATATTGTTTTATTTGTAATTAAGCAGCTTTATATGCACACTTTATCCAAACGCCTGTCATCAGTATTTAAATCTGTAACTAATTTGCCTCATTTTGTGGTACATAAACTCTAAAATAATTCTAGTTCAGTGAAATCTATTTTTCCAAATTGTACAGTACAATATTGGTTTTTGTCCTAAATATTTACAACATTTAGCACGTGTTGGAAAAAGTAAAGAGCTGAAAACACCGTCCTTAGGGTATTTCCTGGCACTTGCAAACGGTTATACGGTATATGTAATTACGACCCGAACTCAAATTGAGTGATGGAAAAAAGTAATTTGAAGACAGATTGTTGGACGCTGAAGATTACAAGTAGCAATATACAGTGTACCTACATGTGTCCTACATTTCACTTTTACATGATGAGCAATAACAATGTCTTCCTTTTCTCTCTCATGTAGCAGCGAAATACCTGACCTTTTTTTAAAAAATGTGGACGAATTAATTATCCACAAGTGAAACATTGGCCAATTTTCCTCCTGCGTATTCCTGTGTACAATATACTTGTATATTGACATGCCATATTAAAAGACGGTTACAAGAGAATGTATTTTGAATGAAAGACAACATCTTTTGCTCAGAGCAAAGTTTGACCCAATATTACCAAATCACAAATCCTATATTACCACACTTATAATTTTAAATTTTACAAATTTTAAACTGATATCACTTTAAATAAGTGTCATTGTATCAGTTATATATAACTGGTATCACTGAATCAGTAAGTTAAGTATTTGCTAATATTAATTACTGTGTATAAAACCCATATTTGCATATCTTATTAGAATTTTGCAAACATTTCTTATACTTGCCACCGTTTTCCAGCTATTTTTAAGACTTGGTAAATTTTTACAAGTATTTCTATAAAAATGCTCTAAATTTTACGATGTATTTCAAATTTTAAATAGATCTCATTGGTCTCGCTGGTATTATTGGTAGACTATATTAATTTGTCATTTCAGTTTTACATGAATAACAATTTTACATATAGTATTTCTTCAACTTATCTCAAGTTAATATCCATGCATTTCAGTAATTACTGTTTACCATGTAATTCTATCAATTATACTATTTCCCCAAGTATTTCCATGAATTGCTATATATTTAAAAATATTTTATAAGTTGCTACAGTTGCCCAAGTATTTCTATGAACTACAGCACTATGGAGAATAATGTTGCTGTCCATTAAATACAATTTTGAAACCCTTGCAGAAATTTTATTCTTGCGTAATTGTGTCAATAGAGATGTAAACGATTATAAATGATGACTCCACCAAAAATGATGCATATAATTATTATATCCTGAAAGCAGTACTATATCTATATGAAATTAGTCAAAATTTAGTCCATCACCTACTTCCAGCAGAGTACATTTTGAAAAGTTTTACGGATTGAAAATTATACGCAACTATACGCGTGTTGATGCGCAGTGAGAGAAAAGTAGACAAATTCAACTCTGGTCCATATGGAGCAGTGTGAAATAGGGTAGTAGTATATAGGAGAACTGCATGAACAGCTTATCAACCTAGATTTTCAATCCTGAAATGAAAAGGCACTAGTTGAGACAAACAAACCGAACAGCATGTGTATATACCGTATGATCTGATTGCGGAAGATGCAGAAGATGCATGATGATGCTGAAAGCAACTTTGCTAACAAAGCCACCACTTGGCCACACAAATAACACTATGCTGTGTTTGCAATGACCATAATCTTACTTCCCTAACGCCTTTAGATGCAAGGAAAAACTATACACATGGAAAGTGTGAGGCTGTTATCTTGAAAATAGACCGGTACGCTATGCATTTTTCGCAAAGAGGATCTTCTATAATGTACCATGGGGCGTTTGTATAGTTTTATGCCCTCAATTTTACACTTCCTGACATGCCTTGATTGCCTTTCAATACATCAATGGGCAGATTGGTTCATTGAATTAGCACTGTTGCTGCAGATGACGTGCATTTTCCATTCTAAACTTGCAGCACCTGTTACTATAGCTTTTATTTCACCTGAAAACTAAATATGTATTTGTACATTACCTTGACGTAATATATGAATAAGCAGATTTCCAAGGAATTCATTTACTTGTCAGTTGAGTATTTAAAGGCTAACTGATATGGGTTTTCTAAGGTACCCTGAAAATTACACTGAAGAACAATCACAATAAATTAAATAATACTATGACTTCCTTCAGATTTTTTCCCAGGAAATTTTTACTTATCATAATGTTCATTTCATCATTTTTAAATATATATAGGTATAGTATTTTTCAAAGCAGTTTAATAACAAAGTTATAATTGCTGAAGGTATATTGTTATGAGTAATTAAACATGTTGGCATGAATACACTAATTTGATTCCAGATATTACTCGTACGTACAGTATGGAAATATATATTTTTCAAGTTTATTTTGCAAATATAATTTGAATTTCGGTTAATTTTTGTCTGTAATATTGTCCATTTACTGCATTTTATCCAATTAATTTAATGCTTCAACTATTTTAAAAAATTGAAACATTTAATTTAGTAGCATAAACTACTGATTATATTTTTATTTACACTTGGCTTAATTGCTGAGCCACTTTGAACAATGAGTACGAAAAATATCAAATGCGTTTTCTTGTTTGTAGCCGTTACAAAAAACAAAAACAATTGACAATGAAAATATATCAAAAAAACAAATTTGGCATTAGTCAATTGGCACAGTTGAGTATTGCACAAGTGAATATTGCTTTCCAAACTTTAATTGTTCAATTGTAGTGACAGTAATGCAAAGACAATGTAGACTAAGTTCTAATCTGTGTCATAAAATAAGAATAAAGGCTTGCAATTGAGACTTTTGCACTTTTTCCACTCAACTACTCATGTAGCCTGCATCTCAAAAATATTAATAACTATAACAAATTCTTTGCACACATTTTATCTTTTCAACACAAAGCAACAAATAACGTATTCCCGACATGTCTCTCATGTACAATATAATCTCAATATCAGACAAACATTTATGCATTTTTGTAAATGGGTAACGGCCATGAATATCTATTGAATAAATAGATAAACAGCTGGAAATGAAATTAATTTGGAAACAAAGCGTTAAATTCAAATTTAGAATAAAAAAAAGCCCAATGAATATTAATTAAATAACAAACTAAGCAACAAAATTGACAATTTCTATATAATATAAGAATTTTACTAAACCAGAAATGCACTGTGCTATTTGGCTTTTGCAAATGATGTGAGTTTAAAGTTGTGCATCACTAATCTTCCATTCATATGCTCTATTATCCCACAAAGGGGAAATTCTTTGGATAATTAACCTATTGAAATGGTTGCTACATTGTCAGTTTTGTCCATTTCATTTCAAAACAACTTCCACTTTAATGAAAGGCACATATTCAGGAAAAGATGCTTTTATTTCCTTTTGGTGGTTCGTTACTCTTTGCTCGACGACTCCAAACTGTTAACTTATGCTAGTCAAGTCATCTTCCACTATAATATATCGTACATAAGGTTAAAGGGTTTAAGTCTCATTAGAAATCCATTTCGAATACTAATAATACGTTCAGCAGGAAAGGTATAGGAAAATTATGTGGTCAACATTCAAAATGTAAAGTGCTTAAAGACACTAATGCAGCTGAAAGCGATTGAACAAATTCATTTTCCTGTGTGTGCCATTTCTTAAGTTTGATTTCCATTAAAGATGCCAATAATCTAAGTAGTTTATTCAGTTATTCATAGTTTATTCTGTTATTAATATTTTATTCAGTTATTCGGAATTTTACGTATTTATCGCTAAATAAAGTTATATGTACTGCTAATTTTTGTTAAGATCAGAACTTAAATATTTAATTACATTGTGTAACGTTCAAGATTCTGCATTAAATGCAAAGTCTTTAAACTTCCAATTCAGATGGTAAATATTCAATTATTTACAATGTATTTGTGGTTAAATTTTGCTTATTCATCAGTGTAAATGATCTGCAGAATGTGATGGATATATCTTCACAAATATATATTATTAAGTTTGTCCAGGTAACTCGCTTTATATTTAATTACATAATATAAAGTTCTGCAGTGAACTTTCCATTCAGATTTTATAAGTATGTATTTCCGACTGTGAATTTGCTGAAGCGAATATAGTGTATATTTATATAATATGAGCTAGAACTGCTCAGGTATTTCAAAAGCAAGGAAAGAATTTGAAATGCGAGAGCAATATCATGTTTGTTTAACATAATGCACAGTGGAATTTCCAAAAAAATGCAAATATGTGAAAATATAGTCGATTTTTGCAGAAATAGTTTCTTTGAAATGTAAATTTTCAGAGTATTTTTTGGAAACTATTCTTATATATGATTTCAGCTGACTGCTATATACTATGTACATTGCTTTTGCTAAGTGCAATATCTTGTCATACTTTAGCTTCAGTGCATATTTGCATTTTGGCAACATGTTGCACAACAGAATTTGGATTTGAATTGTACATTTTCCTATAATGCTGCATCGATTGCAAATATTGATTAATATATAATTTGTGCATTATAAATGCCTCATTATGCACAATTGACATTTTACACCCAAGACACAAAATACATATATCCAACTTGATTCTTTTGAACTCAAATTAATTACAGATTACCAACTGCTGAATCTAATCTCTTCCAGTATAGTATTCCTGTTAAAAGATCATACATATGCAAAGGTCACTAACCTCAATTTACACTTGTGGAAACTACCTTACTCGTGACTCTTTAAAAAAGAAAAATGAGTGCCATAACTGTCATTCGGTAATGAACATGGCAATGACAAGTTGGTTGTTTGTCATCATATCCTTCCTGCCTGTCACATAATAGCATTTCACCAATGACCTTGCCTGACAAAGTATATTGTACACTTCACTTGAAACTTGAGCAAACTGTAGTTCTTGTTGTTTTTTTATTTGAGGGGGGAAAGTGAACCATGCTGGAGGAGGAAGAAGAGAAAGAGGTGGAGAGTTTTGTCGAATTTTTAGTAGTGAGCACCATACAGATAAACAATGACCTACATATCTGAGATGCGATTGGCCGACAGTGAGCAAAATGAAAGCATACTTGTTTTGGATGACCTCCTAAGAAACGTATAAATACTTTGCCACCTTGTGAGAAACTTAACACTCAGAAAAGATTCTGCATCATTTCTATCTTAGACCTTTACTTGAAGAAAAGACAGTATGGTGAGTAAACAATATTACTTTCAAACATCTGAAAACGCACACACAAACCCACACACCATATTCATTATGATTCTTTTGATTTCAGACGTTCACTTGGTTTTTCATTGGCATCGTCTTTGCCATCCACCTGGACAATCTTAACTGCCTTCCTGATGGCTATGGAAGTCAGATGAGCGATTCAGGCTATGGCGCACCTCAGCAGGATACCTCTGCAGGCTATGGCGGTCAGCAACAATCATCTGCAGGCTATGGTGGTCAGCAACAATCATCTGCAGGCTACGGTGGTCAGCAACAGGCTTCTGCAGGCTATGGTGGTCAGCAACAATCATCTGCAGGCTACGGTAGTCAGCAACAGGCTTCTGCAGGCTACGGTGGTCAGCAAAAATCGTCTGCAAGCTATGGTGGCCAGCAACAATCTTCTGGAGGCTATGGTGGTCAGCAAGTAGAAACCTCATCAGGAAGCTATGGCGGTCAGCAACAGTCATCCTCAGGCGGCTATGGAGGTCAGCAATCATCTCAATCTTCTGGAGGTTATGGCGGTCAGCAACAGACCTCTGGGGGCTATGGTGGTCAGCAACAGTCATCCTCAAGCGGCTATGGTGGTCAACAATCTTCTCAATCTTCCGGAGGTTATGGTGGTCAGCAGCAGACTTCTGGAGGTTATGGTGGTCAGCAACAGACATCCTCAGGCGGCTATGGAGGTCAGCAATCATCTCAATCTTCTGGAAGCTATGGTGGTCAGCAACAAGCTTCATCTGGAGGCTATGGTGGTCAGCAACAGACATCCTCAGGCGGCTATGGAGGTCAACAATCATCTCAATCTTCTGGAGGCTATGGTGGTCAGCAACAAACATCTGGGGGCTATGGTAAACATCAACAGGAAAAATCTTCTTCATCATATGGCGGTCAGCAGCAGGTTTCCGCTTCTATAAGTTATGGTGGTCTGCAACAAGCCTCTGCAGGGTATGGTAGCCAACAAGTATCCTCTGGGGGTTATGGCGGTCAGCAAGAAACATCATCAGGCTACGGTGGACAACAACAACAGGCTTCTTCTGGAGGCTATGGTGGTCAGCAGCAGTCGTCTTCTGGCGGCGGCTATGGAGGTCAGCAGCAATCCTCTCAATCCTCTGGAGGCTATGGTGGTCAGCAACAATCCTCTGGAGGATACGGCGGCCAACAACAAACTTCTGCAGGCTATGGCGGACAGCAACAAACTTCTGGAGGCTATGGAGGTCAGCAACAGGCTTCATCTGGAGGCTATGGTGGACAGCAGGCATCATCCTCTTCCACAGGATACGGTGGCCAGCAACAATCCTCTGGAGGCTATGGCAGTCAGCAACAATCTTCCAGTGGATATGGCGGTCAGCAACAATCATCATCTGCAGGTTACGGTGGCCAGCAAGAATCTTCTTCTGGCTACGGCGCACCGGCACAGGCTTCATCCGGCTATGGTCAGCAACAGGAATCCTCAGGTTACGGTCAGCAGCAGCAGGCATCAAGCGGTTACGGTCAACAGCAATCGTCAGGTGGGTACGGCGAACAGGCTCAGAGCTCTGCAGGCTATGGTCAGCAAGCCAGCTCAGGATACGGACAACAGCAATCGGCCAGCTCAGGTTACGGGGGTCAGCAGGAACAGTCTTCTTCAGGCTATGGTCAAGCTCAAGCTCCCCAATCCATGAGCTATTCTCAACCGCAAGCCCCAGCTCAATCATACGGTTCATCTGCACCTGCCCCAGTTCAATCCTACAGCCAACCTGCCCCGGCTCCTGTTCAATCCTACAGCCAACCTGCCCCAGCTCCTGTCCAATCCTACAGCCAACCTGCCCCAGCTCCTGTTCAATCTTACAGCCAACCTGCCCCAGTTCAATCCTACAGCCAACCTGCCCCAGCTCCTGTTCAGTCCTACAGCCAACCTGCAGCAGCCCCATCGCCATCTTACGGCCAGGTACAAATCCAGGCCCCTTCCTCATCGTATGGCGAAACGCAGTCATATGGAAGCGCACAGTCTTACGGTGGGCAGCAGCAGACGACGACCAAGAAACGAGTATCTGCAGGTGGCTATGGAAAGAAATAGACCCTCAGCAGCCATATATTGATAGTGTTTATACATATTATACATATAAGAATGCACTACTTTACGTACTCGCGTATACCATGCCAACCGTGGATCACATCACGGCGTGTTAACATCTCATTTTCTGAAATATTGCCCCCTGTATATTTGAGTTCCAATATCATTTCTTTTAAATCAATGACTGACGTTTGCCACATCTGATTATATATATATAATGTACATCTACTACTACTACTATCAGTGTCATATGTAGAAAATCGGGGATCGTGCAAAAAGTACATGTTGCGCGTTATTTGCCGCATCAATAAAGCCCAAGGCACTGTGTTTGGTAAGAAAAAACAAACAACTCTTGTGTTTCAATGAAAATGAATGGCTTTTGTCTTACATTCTGAAAATGGAGGAGAAAGCAGCTTGTTAAAAAAACAGGTATAATATAAAAGAAAGTTCAGTAACATCTTTAACCTGCACGTCAGACGTGGACAACTAATGTAACAAAACAAAAGAAATATAATGTGAGGTCGTTGGCATGTATTTGGGAGGTTTTTGTATATACTGTTCACGCTTCCTTCGCATTTATAATTACAAAACTATATATGCTGAACATATATAAGAAACAGCAGAATCTTAATTATTGTATTGTGTGTGGAATTTCTCATTTTTGCTTCTGGGTCAGAAACAAGGAGCTGAAGTGAGGAAAATGAAGTCATACAAGAAGAACAATGAACATTTACAGGGATGACTGAGCTAATATGGTCCAAATGTGGAACAAACATAGTTTTCAACTGAATAAACTGTTTGACCAACATGTTCAACTAGTATATGGCTTTGTTGTTATTCTTCTTCTACTATTTCCCCCATATTTCTTCTTCAGATCACT
>WWPM01020123.1:0-11112 GCA_023279145.1 Glomeris maerens | reverse complement strand
ATGCCCCGCCCCCTGACGGCCAATAGGAATCGGGGAATGTTCGATTAGGTATTCCTGGTGAGATATCTCGGTTTTCAAGCACTGCAACGCAGCCTTTTCAGCAGGACAGGCAAAATTAAGCGATAAGCAACTCTTCGATTCCTATTGGCGGAAGCGATCTCGTGTCGAAAAATGGGCAGGGCATCGCTTTATTCTTTAGTTGGTGGAGGTATAGTTATTGTCTAGTGTATATTAAATAATCCTATATTATTATTATTTATTATACTATTGTTCTCACCACATCAGTAAATGAATACCTCGGTTTTAATCGCCACACAATTCAAACTCTAATACCTATGGAATGGTGAACTTGTAAATGTGTCCAGTTGTGTATTTTATTGGGAAATTTGTGAAAGATACACAGATGGCTACTGTGCGCCAATGTCTATGGAGTTTCATGAGAAACACATTGCCCTTAAAACAATGTGAGCACTGTTTAGTAACCTATATATTGCATGTACAGTGTGTGTATATATGTTTCAAAGTTAAGTTTAACATTAATTAATGTCCAAATGTGCTCCCTTGCTTGTGTGGTTTGTCTTTCAACACTGTGGTATTTGTGGCTTGCAGCTAGTAGCCACCAAATTGTATTGGCAACGTGGTTGACCTTGTACAAGTCCTTGAATGTGGCATCATGTGTTGAGGTAACCTTACTTTGAATGTGTATACATGCATGTGTATACCTTCACAGTTTTATACACTGCATATACAGTTCAAGGGTCTTTTGGCAACAAAAAACAAAGTAAGAATTATGATGATGATACTGTAGCAACATCTGTTTAGGATCTTGTGTTATCAAATTGAAAAATGGCGCGTTGTGAAGTCACTCTGACGTCATTACTCTGAGTTGCTCCTGTGAAAAATTAATGTTTTTGCCCAAAATCGAAACATTTTTTTCCCAAATTTTGCTTCAAATTTGGAGATTTTTTTGAGAGGAAATAAGAAAATGCTATTTTTTGTCAACAGTCTATGCATTTAGTTATTGATATTATAGTATGTTTTAATTAAATAATAGTGGGGAATTATTTTGTGTATAGTTTTCAAAATTAGATAGAGAATGATTTCTTTTGGTTGAAAATGTGATTTTTTTTGCACAATTGTACACTTAATACATGAATTTTTTCATGGATTGATGTTGTAATTAAGAGTTTTCATTGTAAATTATATTTTAACGGTGGCGTTTTTGTATATTTCCCTACAAACTGTACTGATGTACTAAGTTATTTTTGTATCATTTGAGTCTTATTTTTCTTCATAAAATTGAATATTTGATTTATAGCCAGTTTTATAAAAATGTCAATGTTTTGTCATTGTCTGTAAAGAAATGTAATTTTATTTTTTGTTGAATTACGTTCAGTGTTGATTTTTAGTTTTAAATTGCTGAAATTTCCCTCCATTATTGTTTTGATAGGATCAAATATAGTTTGGATTTTTTATTTTGCTAATTGTAATTTTGTGAATTGTCGAATTTGGTTTTGTGCCTACAAAAAATGCAAAATTGCTCACGTTTTCAACAAAATGGCGCTGCAAAACGACCTTCATTTGCTAATAGTATAAAATTTTTCTTCAGTGTTAGGTATTTCTAAAAAAAACAATGATCAATGTGCATTTCACCTTAACTTTGTTTCAGTTTTGCCATTCTTGTTCGTTTTAATATTAATATGGAACATTTCATTGTTTATTTCAAAATATTTACATGGAATTAACGCATTTATTGAATTATGTATGTGTATATATATGTTGTTGGGCTTTGTGTGTCATGCACCGGAAAGTGACAATTTGTTTGCCATTTGATGAGACGTTGAACCGGAAATGATTTAATGCAACTTGGCCATTGGTTTGAAAAGTTTTTTGTTGGAGGGACACAATGCTCAGTAAAACGAAGGCCATTTTTCCCATGCTTTTTGCATGCCTAATGTTTATTGTCTAATTAATAAGTAAGAAAAATAACAATGCTAAGGCTTACTTCTTGTTCTCTCTCCTAAAGAACTTGAAGTAGGCAATTAAACTTAACATCTATCTATAGATAATGTCAATTATTTTTTCCCAAAAATGTAGTTGAATTTAAAAGCATTCAATGAAATTGAATAAAAATTTAAGAAAAATCAGTGCACATGAAATTAATATTGAAAGTTATATAAAGTAAAAGGTTGACATTTTCTAAATCAGAAAATAAAAGTATAAAAGTAATCTCTGAAATTCAAACAGAATTAAATAGAAAATCCAATAGAATCAAAGTACTCGCATAACATCAAACAAAATAACAGCAAATTCAAACAATAAAAGTGTTAACGGAATCAAAGTATGCCAACATAAAATCAAGCAATGAAAGTAGTGCTAACAAAATAAATCAAAAATTGAAGTAATAACAATAAAAAAATTAATAGTACAGAACATTAAATTGGAAAAAATAAACTAAGTTACAATTTTTGAAAACAGCAAATATTTTCTCTTCACATAATTATTATAAAATAATGCAATTTCGCAAGTGCAGTTTAAAGGTGAATTGACATTGCATTTTTCATGTTACATTAGTTTTATGTTAATAATTCTTTTAAGTTTCTTTTTTCCAGGATCAAGTACTTAGTATTATTTTGAATATAGCTATTTATTTGAATGGTGAGTGGTACATGAACATGTAAAATTCTGTATTTTCCTGTTATAATTGGGAAAACAACGGCTTATAACATTTAAAGGGACAGTGTGCTTCATCTGGCAACATTAATAACATTCATAAAATTGCGTTGTCAAGTTTAATCTATTTGCATGAATAATTCGAAATTACAGGGTAGTGGCAGCAACAAATGGAATCGCTTCATCTTCGGCCGCGTTTGCCTCTACTTGCCGGTTACCACAAATGCGCATCGCCCCTCCAATCAGACCAATCGGAGGCTCGCATTCGTAACGCACCACTTTAAAAAAAAATTGTCTCTTTTTTTAACGCATTTATAGTTACAAATGCAGCAAAACTAACTTTGAAGGAATTTATATACCGGGTGTTTATTTTATAAACTTGAGAAAACAAAAAATCTCGAAAAATATACGCATCATATAAAAAATGCCAGAAATAAGAAGTTCATATTTTCTATAAGGGGACATCGTATGTTGTGCATTTTAAATTTTAAATGGAAAACTCAGTTATTTTTGCAATTTTGCACTGTATTGTCCTTTTAATATTGGCCAGATTGGGATCATATCATGAATATTCATAGATTAAATTGGAAATAAGGTATTGTGAAGTTGATTGTAGATTTTGAATAGTTTTTTTTCTGTTTTGTTACATTTTGCAGGCGATGTTACAGGAACCTTGTAGGCTGTACACACTCGGAGAACACACCACGACACCGGCATCTTCTCCGAGCGGAGCACTGGACATCTGCAGGTAAGTACTATAATATGAAACGGTATTGTAGATTGTTCGTGTGATTAATATATAATGACATTTTATATAATTAAGGATTTGCCACTGTGAAGGAGATTCAGAAGCTCCGCTGATTGCGCCATGTTTCTGCGCTGGAAGTCTACGTTATGTGCACCAAGCTTGTTTGCAGCAATGGATCAAAAGTTCGAATACAAAGAACTGCGAGTTGTGCAAATATGAGTTTGCAATGCAGACCAAAATCAAGCCATTCCGAAAGGTTTGTTATTTTGTGCCAACTGTTATATCGTTTTGAAATCGAATAACTCTTTTTGAATCGCCGTGTATTTGTTGGTTGAATTGCATAAAATGGCCTAGAACTATAGAAGCTGTAACAAGTTTCTCAAATGCAATAGAACATTAATTTCAATATGATGGGAGTATTAGTAAGATTTAAAATACTATGAATTTATATTATTGGTTATTTCTTTTATGTGGAATATTTAAGTGTGGATTATAATAGGTTATTTATTTATTTATTTTCTGAATTAATTGGGTAATTGTTGATTGAGCTAAAGTTAAATATACATTGTGAAGTATTTGGTGTGATTGATGTTTTGGGGCCATGGAGTTTAAGTTTACATAAGCTTCAGTTGCTGTAAATTGTTGAAACATTTTGAAACTTTTTATTGGCACATTACTTGTGATGTCAGCGTTTGCTAATTTTGGTTCTGTTTTTTTCCACTGCATTTAGAAATAACATGAAGACTAATATTAAGGTTGCAGCTTTTGAATTTAATTTACAAAAGTATTGTATACTTAAATGAAATTGGAATTGCAGTTTCACTTGCTGTACACATTTATTTCTAAGAAAATTGGCACAGTTCTGCATGATTCTATATAAAACCCTTGGAAGCGAATATGTTTATTAATTCTTGTATTGGATATTTTCTAGTTTAATTAATGTGTCAGAATTGTTTTAAAATTTTCTCTAATAAATACAGAAAAAATACCAAGATTTGCTGAAATGTTAGGAATATTTAATTTCTTACACTGATGTGTTTTTGAATTTGTTTTTATATAAATTACAAATTTCTCTGCAAATATTTTCCGGTTCATTTTTTGCTTACTTTCCCCAAAATAACTCAACTACATCGAGTTCCTGTAACACTTTCATTCACAGAATTTGCCAGATTCTTGCATAAAATGTACACATTTTTGTGTTTTATATATATATTAAATTTGCATTTGTGATTAATAAAAATCTGAGATGAAATTAATTAATTTTTCCCGAAATTTCAAATTTCTCTTCAAATATTCCAATATTTTGCAATCCATTTTCTGATGACTTTCCTTGAAATTGCTAAACTACATTAAACTACTGAACTACGTTAAAGTTCTGAACTACGTAAAAATACTAGACTACTTTAATTCATGTAATTTGTCATGTTTTTGTTTGAATGAGATGTACACGTTTTATCGTTTGACATTTTTATAATCTGCATTTGTGATTTCCAGAATTTTCCAATTTCTCTCCAAATACTCCAATACATTTTTGTAATCATTTACCTTAGCACCAACTTTTGGCAAAATTTCAAATTGTCACCCACATCAAATCCCCATCTGAAACTTGCATTTTCAATGTTATTTTGGTTGGCATTTCAGTGGGAGAAGCTGGTGATGTCGCCGATGGAGGGCCGCAAAGTACTTTGCTCGGTCACTTTCCACATGGTGGCCATCACGTGCGTTGTATGGTCCCTTTACGTGCTCATCGACAGGACAGCCGAGGAGATCCGTGATGGGGCCCTTGAATGGCCCCTGTGGACGAAACTGATTGTGGTGACTATCGGCTTCACCGGGGCTCTCGTCTTCATGTACGTCCAGTGCAAGATGTACGTACAATTGTGTCGCCGTTGGAGGGCCTTCAATAGGGTTATCTACGTGCAAAATGCCCCTGTCAAGGTGCCACACAGTAACACTTTAAACCACCAGAATGGTACGCTGGGGCCACCATGTGTCGTGGACATGACCTTGTCGGCTTCCGATGGCTGCTCTGTAAATGACTTCGTAAAACCACTTACAGATACTGTTGCGGTTGCAGTCCAAGTTCCAGTTCCCATTGCGGTTGCCGTCCCCGACGCAAGCGATACGAAAGTGAACCCGGTCACGTGATGACCGGCCCCTTTCCTATTTAGGCCTAATTCATCTGGCTATTTTTCTTTATATTACAGAGCAACTGAGTTTACGTGAGTTTGGACCGGCCGGCCCCGTGCGCCAACGTAAGCCCGGAAGAGCCTTATCTCGCATGATATAGTCATGATTTTGTCGGCGCAGATGCATCGGACTCTGTGTGATATTTTTGGGTTCGGTAATGGGTGTGTTTCAGTTGATGGTGTAAAGGATTATTATTGTTATTGTAAATTGGGAAAAGTGCAGCAACAGCGGAAGCAGAAGTGAAAGATATTTTTTTGTTTTTTCTTTCGAAATGTCTCTGGAAGACGGTAAACTTAAAAGTTGTCCCATATGTGCTGAGAAATGGGTAGCTGAATTATTATTTCTGTGAAAGAAGTAAATATAGTTATGAAATTAATTTCCATTCATTTTTTTGCAGTTTTTTTTAAAGGTGAACTGACATGATTTTCGAGTGACGTTGATGCGTACTGATGACACCGTTGCGTACTTCGTTTATTTCACTGTAAAACTGAATACTTTTCATTGAATGCTCGAATTTTGCCAGTTATGTTATTTTCATGTATTTCACATACGGTGGAAGTTTCAGGGAGTGTTGCAAAACCATGTCAGTTCACCGTCAAATACGATAGCACGCGCGGTTCGAGTACGATGGTGATTTGCTACGTGATATTAAATATGATGTAAGTATCTAATTTCCAAACTGCTTATTAAAAGTTGTTTTCATTTTGTTGAAATGTGATTAAAAATGGAATTTTCTGTAGAGCTTAATCCCTGTTAGTTAATATTAATTAATCTCTGATAAATAAAGGACGCTTTTAGAACAAAAAAGCCTGAACTCTTTCCTCCTTTACCTAATAATAAATACCATAACCATCTAATTTTTTGAATGCAAAATCCAAATTCTAATTGTGGTAATTTATAGGTTTGATTATCATTCTTCTTTGTATACTGTTACATTTGTTAAGATGTATGTAGTGAAAATTAATTGACTTTGATTTTGGTAAGTAATTTGTTTTAATTTATAACATTTTACTTTTTTTGCAGGTGCGTTTTGGGGATATTTTTGGCCGCAATAGAATCACGGTTTATTCAATATAGCGGCCAAATGGCTGCTGATTCCCCCTGAAAACTATTTTGTTTCTGTTTTTTTTTGGTGATTCATCTACGTGTGTGCAGCTTACACAAATATCACAATCCTATTTGTTAAAAAATGTGTGCTTATTAAATAGTTTCACTCCCCTAGGAAGTTTTCCTTTGTCACCAAAATTGATTAAATTCGGTTTTTGGACAACTTTGTGGTGTAAGTCGAGTGCATATTACTAACTGGAGCAATAATTGAAATTAGTAATTGAAGAAGACATTGAAATTAGTGCCACAGAGCAACTTTTAAGTGAAATGGAATAGATGAAAAGCGGCAACAATTTATTAGTGTTTTGGCAATTTCACACGAGACATGTATTGCAGGGAAGATGACCGATAGAAACTACTACTATGTAACGAGCAATTATGCAATTGATGGCGTGTAACCTAACCCTGAAGGCAGTTGCCGAGAGCAAATAGTTCGTCACCACTGGATAGAGCATCCCAGACTTACTGTCATTGTATATTCATATTTTTAATATACACTGTATGTGATAATGTAAATGATTTTTTGGGAGGCAACAGACTTTATCTTCACCCTGTATAATAAACAAATTGTAGAGTTCATAGATTTTATTCAAGTAAAAGGTGTTCGTTTTGTCAGCTGCAATTAAGTTAGTGTAGTTATGTGAAAGTTGGGTGCAGATACAATAAGTTTGGTGTTGTGCAATTAAAAATGGCCAGAGCAACTTCACTAATTTCCCTCTATTACATAGCTGATACCATAAAGTATCAATTACTCCTATTATCAGGTTATTAGTACTTCCATAAGCGATATGCACTAAAGGTGATAGCAGAAATAATAAGAGTTTTACGGATTGTTGACCGGGTTTTGGTGAAGTTCACTATCTCGATTGTGACAATTCATTTGGAAAGAGAACAATAGAATTTATTCATTGTTTTAAGTGAACATGGGGTCATTTTTAATTAGTTCTATATACGAGGTCTCTTTATTTGTTTCTTGTTATTGTGCAGTTCACAGTTACACTTGGAATTTAATTGTCTCCAGGAGTTCTTATTAACAAAGTAAGAATTGCAATTTTCAAGTGCAAGAAAATGTTTCACAAATTCCATTGAGTATTTTGGATACAGTATTTGAATTGTATCGACTCTTTCAAACTGGTAATAAATGTAATTTACATTGTATTTTTGTTGCACATTAAATTTAAACGACAGCTTATAAAGTTTAATTATAATCATTACATTTGAGGTTTATTTTATTGGTTAGAATTACTGTATACAGGAAATATTGTTTCTTAGTTATAAGTTGATGAAATTTGTAATTCCCGAAGTTTGAGTTATTTATATTTAAGTTGTAATAAATATTATTAACTTCTTATTAAGTTTTAAATTGAATCAATACTTTGTATTTATAAAATGTACAGTTAAATTTCAAATTGGCAAAATGAAGAAAATATAATTTTGCATTTATTCTTGTCATTTCATTGCCAATTTATATTGTATTTAAAATGTAATAAATCTTAATAATAGCTACTTAATAATCATTATCAATAGAATCAATAATATAATTAGTGCTGGATTAAAAATGTTTAGCTAAATTTCACATTTGAAAATTGATTCAAAGTTTAAGGAATTGTTGAAGAAAGTGCAATTTTCCACTTATTCTTTTACATTTTATTTTGTTTGTACTTTTTATGCAGTGTACAATAATGACATTTATTGAAAATTATCCAATGAAAAGATAACAATTTCAATTGTACTTTATTCAAATTCCTGATTTCCTTTTCAATTAACTTTCACCTTGTGTTTTTGCATATGAATTGAAATTGTCACTTACAAATCAAGAAGTTGAAACACGAATAAATTCCTCTGTATTGTCATTTTTAGTGCTCATATTTTCCATACTTATTGTTGAACAATGCGTGTTTATTCTGTGAATTACTTGGCCCAAATTATACTTTCAACACCATTAAAATTTACTATTCTATGCATAACCTATATTTAGGGCATGCATTTTGATTTCAAAGAGGTTCCGGGGTTCACCTCGCTGCTGCCATCACAAACACTTGTTAATTTGAGTAATGTTTCTTGAAAATCATTATTTACAATTGTTTATTAACATCAAAATGCAGATGACTAAATTTCCAGCGGTGTTTTGGACAATTTCTAGACTATGTAATTAATTACATGCGGTAGCTTTTTGGTTTGTTTGTGCTTTAAACCCAACAAACCCAACTGTGCACATAACAAAAAATGGGTAATCCTTTCTGTTCAATCACTCCTAACCTATAATTACAATTAACTGCACAAGTTTTGAAAATGCACCACAAAACATCAATTAAAACGGCATAAATTACCATGGATTATTACCAAGCACATATCCCATAATTTTCTAAACATTATCCCTATTTATAAGCAATATGTATATCCAATTCTCACTGCACAGAGCATAAATGTGCTTTTTCATCATGCACTTTGTAAATATATTTCTTATGAGTTTTTTTAATCTAAATGTATTGTTTTTCAATTATTTTTTGGTGCAATGAGAACCAATTTTTTAAGAATTCTGTATTTTGTCAGTGCAATATTAATATTAATTGTTTTATCTTTCAAGTAATTTATTGTGTACTACTTCATTTTATGAATGCAATTTAGTATATTTTATATAAATTTATGGAATGTATTTTTGAAACTGAACAAAATTGACAAAATATACCAAAGCAACATTAATTGTATGCAGTATATTTGTAAAAAAAATGTATTAAGTTTGGCCAAATTTAACAAAATTTGAAAATTGGGTCTGAATTATAAGTGTGACGTTGATTAGAGACGCTCACATTATGTTCTTTGTTAAACTAAGAAATTTAGCATTTATGATAATTTCAATAATAAAATAATAATAATAAAATAATAATAATAAAATCCCGTATTTTCTTGTGAAGCTATTTAGCCTCAATTTCATTTCTTGTTACTAGTGTTCCAATTTGAAAAGTGGTCCGGGAAACATTACATTATTCTGCATAGACATGATAGGTATTTACATGGTGAATTATTGTTAAGTAATCGTATCTCGTTTCACTTTTCATTGTTTGAACAGCAAGTGTTCCTTGTTTGCATGTCGACAATTCAAAATGCGGATCTAATTAATAATGCGGATACTGCATAGCTATATACAATACTGCAGAGTCATCTCCTGAATAAATGACAAGAAATGGGGCTGCATATGATATTTCTAATATATACAGCACAATGAATTATTCACAGACACTGCTTTTTAAAAACGTGAGTTATTTTAAATAAAGACAACTTATAATAATTGAAATTGCAGGCACAATTAAAACAAATCAGCTCAGAAATGACCACCATTGAGCAGCTGTCTGTTATTAATAAAACATAACTTTATAATTTAAAGGTGAATTGAAACTTTCACCATATGCGAATAATGTGTCAATAAAATGATTGCATTTTTTTCTAATATTTGTAATTGTTTAAAATGATTGTTTGAGGACGATTTGGTTTAGATTATGACGTCCAAATTGTACTTTTGACGGCATAGGGTGCTTTGTTTAATTGCTATTAAAATATCATACTGTTTTTTTAAGATTTTTGAAATTCAAGAATTTGTGGAAACTTCAATTAAACTTTATTTTAGTTATTTATACACCAAATTAAATAAACAGGTTTATTGCATTTCAATATCAACTGTATTATTTGTAATTTAACCATGAATTGTCTTAAAATGTGAATTGCTATTGAATGTTCTTAGGTATATTCAATTTATGCGAGCTTTACAAATGCAATAATTCAAGTAATTCACATACCGTATTTCATAAATGTTTAAAGAGAATTTTAACAATTTGAAATGTTTCTGAAAATATGTCACATTGAAGCGTCAAAGTGGGATTATTTATTGTTGTAGAAATATGACCCATTTTTTTATTTTTGTTTTATTGCATTGAAATTATGATTTTGTTATTGTAATTTACTTTTGCTTTCAGTTCACCGAATAGCATACAATGATATTATGATTATGGGTAAATTCCAAAGTAAAATGCACTTTATTTACATGTTTTTATTTGTTAGTGCAGATATGAAATTTATTTTGATGATAAAAGTGAAAGTGGACATTTGAGTCTCTGTATACTTTTTTCCTGAAATGAAAGTAAAATCGAATATATGATTCATGTTATTAAAATTTGTTTACAAATCATGTTGTCATTTTAGGGCATCAGGTTATGGATGTCTTATATTATTTAGAACTTTACATTGTGAAACTTTTCCAAAAATTGTGCATCATTGTCACGCATTTTCACACTTGGCAATTCATTCCAAATTTTTCTACTGCTTAGTAATTTTCTTGTGATGTCACAATCCAGCCCATGTAACTTATTTTCTTGACCTACCTTGTGAGATTTCTTACC
>WWPM01020118.1:0-12312 GCA_023279145.1 Glomeris maerens | reverse complement strand
TTGAATTTGAATAAAATGTTAATTCTTAAATTGGGACCATTCGTGCAATAGGGCCGTTTTGACGGATTGTATGAGCAAATACATTGATCACGTTTGGGCAGCCCCATTCATGGACGGTCCAATTCAATTTGGACTTTCCTCCAAGGGATACTTGACAGTCAGTTATCATACGATGAGAATGAAATGAGATATACACTGTACATGGTGTCCCAAATTGAAGTATACGGTCCTTCGGACGTTACAACTCAGCAATGAAATGAGATAGAAATGTAAGTTGTGTTGTATTTTATTCTGTAAACTTTCTTAAGCGAGTATATCAAAATGTCCAACTTCTGCTACAGTACACTCCCAACACTCTGATCCTGTAATTTCGTCAGTGTTCGTGGGTTTGTGGCATACACCGTGTTCTTTAAAATTTCTTAAAGTTAGAAGTCGAGAGGGGTTAAAAAGAGAGATCAAGGCCAGAAATCTGTCGCACTTCTTCAATCTATCCATCTGTGATTGAATGTTTGATCGAGGAAAGTTCTCACATGGATATGAAAGTTGGAAGTAAACCTCATTTCCAATCTGCATTTCTACCTCATTGCGTTGCTGAGTTATAACGCCCCAAAAAGTGTATACCTCAATTTGGGACACCCTGTAGTATAACAGAACATACAGACTATAGTCCATTTCAGTACAAATGGGAAGGATGTAGCCTAATAACACAATATAGTGTCCATCACAACAGGTCAGTCATCTTGGAAATATTCTTAATATTTGGTGATTGACTGCGGGTTACTCTAAGGATGGGGTTTGTAATTGCCCATCCTAGAGTGATGTGTCTAAAGGCCAATGAGCATTTTACACAAGGTTGAACTGAAACAGGGTACAGTTGCAAAACCGATACTACAGGTGGCGCAACGTTCGATAGCACGTTATTACAGGAAAGAACTAACTTTCTGGAAAATCTTTGGGATGAGTGTGTTTGCTCCAAGTTCCCTGGAAAGTCAATTCGTACTTTGCTTCGTCACAAGCACAGCACTGCTTATGGTGTGAAGTTGAATGACCAACTGTTATACACAACCAAATAAGTTCATTTCTAAATCAGTATCCCTTACAAAAAGCTGCAACTTTTATTCAACAAATGTCAGTCATCCATGTATAACTACAGTTGTTTTTGTGAACTGTACTTGTTACAATTGCAGTACTAAAAACTGTAATATTACGAAAAACAGTTAGATAGTTCTGCAGTTTAAAAGCTTAGTAAATTATTAATAAAACTGTAGTGTGTATCATAAAATAGTGGGTTTGAAAAATTGCAGCTATTTAAACTGTAGTAAAATTTTGTAAGGGACGTGAATGATACGCAAAAAATTAATGTACAGTATTTTTTAGCAGATACGGCGCACTTAATGGATATTTCACGCACCCAAACTTTCCCGCCATTTATTTGCACGTATTAGCTGACAGACGACGAAGAGTTAAAACTTGTTTTTTATGTGTATGTTATTGCTTGAAAGGTATGTACACAAATCATTTGTTTGCTCCTATTTTACTGCCATTATATGGTATAATCAGCGGCGTGCAAAGGGGGGGGCCAACGGGGCGACGGCCCCGGGCATCCATGACAGGGGGGCATCCAATAAGATAGTGGAATAAGAAATTTGGGTTTTAAAATGTAATATGGAGTACATACGACAAATAAATTAAATGCTGATACAAACACAGGAAACAATACTGCCTTTAAGGAAAATATGCGATGAAGGTCACACGACAAGGGCTTGGGGCAGAATCATTTTGAATGCTGATAAGATCTTATATCGATGTATATCGATTAATATCGATATATCGTTGCATCGATATGCCTTAGGGCATCCGGCCAAGGAGTTGGCCCCGGGCATCTTCATACCTCTGCACGCCGCTGGTATAATATATCTATTTCTCCTGTTAAAAATTAGCATCTGAATTACCCAAAGTAGAGTCCGATGAAGAATTTCTGAGATTTGAATATCTGTATTTAATAAACAATAAATTCGGAGGATATTGTTTGTTAAGACTGTATAAAAACCCCCTTTCAAAGCCGCGAAGGCACGAAATAAAATGATTGATTGAATAAACAATAGAGTATAGGTACTTCTACACTCATACTGTAGGGCGAGAAATTTTGTCCGAGATTGAGAGGGATCTTCTGGATCACAGAATATCCCTCAAATTTGGGCGGTTAGCGAACGACTGGATTATGGAGGAATGTTTCCGGGTCCTACTCCTCTTCACACAGCCAACCAAGTAATTTATTAGATTATATTGACTAGATGCACATGCATTCAAAAAAATTAAACTACAGTTATAGGCACACATACATACATCACATGTGTATCAACATGTGTGACCAGAATGCATATGTGCTATAGGTATGATACTGGATTGCAAACTTCATCCGAGTGCAGGGTACAGAGGAGATCTTATACAGTGTAAATTCCAGCATACAGTGAACAGTACAGAGGATAACGACATTCCGTTGTAATTAGAGGAACTTAACCTGGTTTATAGTGTCATACCCCAGTCTATTTAGTGGCACGGTACAAATCCAGAATTTGAGTTTTTTGTAGTCCCCTAATGATAACGGTATGCCATTATTCGCGTGGGAATACAGTAGGCCTTGTTCCAGCCATGTGGAATCGTCCGGAATAATGATGGATCCGGGTTACTGAGGTACCAGTGTATATCGCACCTTTCTTATGTATAACGGCATTCTACTTTCCCTTCCGAGTTTAGAGATTTTTTTTTGCATGCAGTACATCACGTGCACGTCATCTACTGAAAAATACAATACTATGAAAGAGATACAAACACGGTGCGCTTTCTTCACAGAACTTCCGGTTCAAATTTCCCTCGTCACTGTACCAAACTTCGAGGTACTCCAGTACGGTGGCCCTATATTCAAATCGCATATGCATAACACGTAATCAGTGCAACTCCAAAAGCAAAGCGGCCCCATTGTGATAGACTTCACTGCAGCAAATACATGAGAAAAACTACAACTCGCAGCATCCTTGCAGTGAATAAATGCGTCAAATAAATTTGAATGCTGCAAGGATTACTGTTTGTGCAACAAGTTGCATACGTTATTGCACGATGGAACTTTCTTGTGGAGGATGGAATAACTAATTATATATTGATTTAAAGGAGAAATGCAGAGGTTTTTTACATTTAAATTGAAGTGAGTATTTCATTAAGTTTAGGTATAAAATGCATGTAGCTTCAATATATTCTGCATTTTTTACCGAGATACGCTGAAAAGGCTGTATTTTGAACATTGATGGCAAAGCATAGCGTCCATCTTGTTTTCGCATGAACGGAGAGCGTTCTTCACATTGTGACGTCATAATGTGAAAGTATGGGTAGTTAACTGTAGTCATTATTATGTGCAATAAGAACGTAACCAAAAGCGCAACTGGTGCCACCTTCAGGAACTAATGAGCGATACCAAAACGCTGCGTTCAATCGGTAATTAGTTATTAGGTTTTCTTTATGGGAAAACGAAATTAATTCGGATGGACCTGGTGTTATATTAGCAAGATAATTATCTACAATTTGACATATCACTTGACATGAAGTGAAAACCTCTGCATTTCTCCTTTAAAATGATTGTATTGCAAGAGTTTTTGAACAATGAATATGACGTCACGCAGCGGGCGTGTTTAGTAACCGAATGAGCTGAAATTTTGTACTAAGATATAGAGACCCATCGTGTGACTATGTGAAATAAGAAACACACTGACTGGAAGATGACGCATCCCGAGCCTCGTTTTGGGGCTTTCCATTGGACCTCCACATCGGATTTGGGGCTGGTTGAAGTGTGGATCAGCGCGTTGGGGCACGATTCCGAGAACTTGGCCGCGGCGCTTCCTAATAACTGACACAGTGAATTTCAATCAATCAGATTTGTACCTCGATAAAGTATAGACAAATTTGCTAGCACAAGAAACGTTTAGCAACGTACTCCCTTTGGGACTCATGGGCAGAGCTAAAGAGCGGTGTTTGTCTACCGTTTATTTACAATCATGTCGATTCCAACATACCGTAAGTCCGCGATAATAAGCCTGTCTCGAGAATACGCCGGTCTCGAAAATAAGCCGGGTTAAATAATAAAAATTTGCAAAATAAGCCTCCTTCAATTAGATTACCCGATCTGCACGACTAAAAATTCACTAAACCTAAAAAAACTTAAAAATTCAGTTCAAAGTTTTTATTTCCTAACATAAAAATCACAAAAAAATGTTTCTTACAAATTTTATTTATTACGAGAAATTGAGATTTCCATATTGCATTACATAAACGCATCCGTGGTAACTTGATATTAACAGAATAAACCGGTCTCGAAATTTAGCCGGTCTCGTGAATTAGCCGGGTCAAAAATGAAAAATTATAAAAATAAGCCCGGGCTTATTATCGCGGATTTACGGTATTATGGTTTCCATTTCAGAATGGCTTTTTAGTAAAAGCAAAAGTAAGAGCAACTGCTCAACAACATGCTCCTTTGAAATCTATTTTTGTCAAATTATGCCACATAAAGAAATTGTTAGTTTTATTTCAATTAAAAGAGTTGCTGAAAATTGTTACAAATTAATATATGGCTTTACTATGCTAATATTTCTCAATAAACTTTTCTCTATTCCCGTTCAACCTTGAATAAAATTCTCTAGTTGGGTAAGACGAATCCTGCTTATCACTACATAGGATTTAATTCTGTAAAAATGCATTGTGGTTAGGTCACGCTTTTCCGATTTATAGCGTGGTTGGATCGAAATAGATTGTCAAAAAATCGCCTGCGTTGCAGTGAAATCGCATACTTCTCCGAAAATTGTTTTACCATTTCCATGCAAGCGATGTGGTATCTACGGTATGGAACAACAATGGAAAGAAAGCATATTTTAAAAAGCTTCGGAAAAATGCGGCTATTTTGGCACCCCTTCTTTGGGTCACATGTCACAAAATTTTATAAACCCCCTCCACCCTCCATGACACAATTTAGTGGAGTCTTTGAAATGTTGGAGAAGGCTTGGGAAGAAATAACGCCTGTAATGATCGCATGCATTTTAAAGAATTTCTGGGAGACTAGACGCCTGCATTCAAGCAAATGGTGGTCATTTCGAACAACAGACGTGAATTCCTGTGCATAATTTATTGGACTTTCTAATAAAAAAAACTTCGTTTCATTTGGATAATTCGTTAAAAAGTTGTGGGTGAATTTCACCTGACAATATTTATGGCCCACCCTGCATATTCATTGGATTATAATTTAATGTTGTCACTTGTACTTTAAGGGACAGAATGAAATTTATTTGAAGATTTGTCTAAATAAATTAGGTGGTGCTGATATGACAAGTATGTATTCTCGTTTTTGACATTAGGGGCCATCCATAAATTACGTCACACGAGAACAGGGGGGAGGGTACACGGAATATCGTAACAAGCCGTGACATGGGGGTGGGAGGGAAAGGGTAATTGTTCTTTTTCAATTTTTCGAAGGTCACAATTATCGACGTGACAAGGAGGTGGGGGAGAAGGAGGTCTAAAAAAGGACATTTTTATGTCACGTAATTTATGGACAGCCCCTTAAAACGTGCATGCACTACTTCATATAGTACGTGACATGGGAGTAAGGGATGTTGGAAAATTTGTGATAATACTGTGACATGGGAGTGGAGGGGGTTCCAACACGTGGTTCCAAAAAGCCAGGTTTTTGCGTGACTTTTAATGGATGACCCCTTTGTGAGTGGGGGAGAAGGTAACTTCGAAATTTGGAATGGGAACCTCTAGTTTTTTTCACAGATTTCGAAAGTACTGCGTTTACAAATAAGTAATTTTTTTTGAAACATTTTTTCCGATTTGGAAAACACTCAAATCAACGGAATTCAGTTTTTCTGGTTTTTGCAATTCAGAATTGATTCATTCGTTTCTGCAATACATTTGCGATAGGAAGGTTCACTTTTTGTTCTAAACACTTTATATTCCAGCGAGTCCCACAGCCAATCGGAATCGTTCTGTCGAATGACACAACAGATTCAACACAAGTGGCGATAGGAGCGGGTATTTTGATTTAAAACGAAGCCACTAATTGCAGCAAAGATGAAGAAACTGTTATTCCCTTGCTTTCAGTACTGTACTTAGTTGAAAAATGCAAATCGGAATCAATGAATTAAACGCATTGTCTTTAGAAATGTACTTCAGCTTTGTCAACCGTTTTCAAATTGATATTCAATGCAATCACAATCGATTAACGGCATTTGAACACAAATTACGGTTGCATGAAAATGGCAATGCGAGATTCGGAAGCAGATTTTTTTTGGAAGCTGTCAGATTTTTGAAAGCAGTCCAACGGTCACGATCGATCATGAAGCTATATGTATGTTATACCTGGAAAGTTCCGGCCGATTGATCGCTGCCATCTTCCCGCTTCACGCTGATCATGAATCCGACAAACTTCTGCGTGGAGTGTGACATTTTCTGTCCCCGCAAACTGACTGCGCATGCATATACAAGAGCATTGATTAGAGAGGAAAAGGGATGACAAATTGACGCAATCGCAACCGGACACCGTCACATTTCTCCTTCATTTTTACGGATCAAACAGAGGGTGCAAATGACAGCTGGTGTGCACTATAACCTATAGCTGGCTGCAGTATCGCGTTTCACACAAAAATCACACTTTTCTTTTTTCCCCAGCCCTTTTTTTACATCCTATATATTTTTAGATTAAGCAATATCCTTCAAGGGACCAGTTGCCAGAGTGGAAAATTTTGACACCAGAAACGAAAAACATGACCACAACATATAAGAGCAGCTCAAAGCGTAAAAAAGACAATATTACAGGAAAAGGTTTCTTCAGAAATACAGTGCTTATATAAGATTTAGGAACAACATGTATAATTCCACTTTAAAAATTGCGTTTGGTTTCTGTGAAGTTTGATTTCAATTCCTTAAAGTTCTGAAAATAGTTTGAAATTACCTATGTAGCTTATAAATCTTATGTTTGCATGATAAAATATGGAACAAAACCATAAATCTAAGTTTTGAAAGTATATCTCTAGTTATGTAATTAAGATATCCAGTGACTGAAATATATTACATATTGTATATTGTGTATTTCATAGAAAAAAAAAACAAGAAAACCAAGAAGAAAATGAGAAGTCCTTTGAGTTCAAGACTTTTCCAAATTCCTCGGGAAAATCTGAATGACTTTGAGCCGTTGACTTCATCTTTGCGCTTATAAAAAACGTATTCATACGTTACATAAAAATAGACCTATTTGAATGCAGCTTCAACATAAAAGCTAAACCTACAGTTTGAATGCAAATAAATTCATCCTATACGTGTTTCCGGGTTTAAATACCCATGCTATGTAAAAGGGGAGAAGGGGAAAGACCTTCAATTCATCCATTGAAGGCCAACACGGCTAATGAATTTGAAATACGATTTGGCCGCCATCTTGTAACTCTTTTAAAGTTCAACTGACCATTTATTTTGAATATCTAAGATTTCTAATAAGGAAATTTGAGCAAGTATTGCCATATACTTATGTATTAACGAGCCACGCCTCATTCGCCATTACTAAGCAGCTACACAGGGAGTTTTACGTAAAATACGAATTCTGCAAACTGCAAAAAAATCGAAAAAACCATAAAAGTTATTTAGTTATTGTCAATTAGAAAGTTATAGAGGACCATTGGTTTCACTTTTGTATTATATAGTTAGAAATTTTAATGAACACGTATTACCGTTTGAATGCTGTGGCGAAAAGCGCAATAAAACAGTTGGGATTCGACCGTTTTTGAATCTATATAAGTTTTTTTTTAAATTCATGGAACGTTTTTTGAATATTCATGGAACGTTTTGCACGTTAGCGATACAAATAGGCCTATACTGCCAAAGATAGCACCTATGCGCAGAAATGCGTGATAAGCCCTGTATATCACGTGACAGGCACATGAACAAGCGTAATAGGATGACTTTTGTCCGCGATCGCATTAATTAGATGCAGGGCGCAAAGTTTACAAAGAAAAAAGTCGCCATACTGATACTCAGTACACTTATAAGCCCCGCCCCCTGGCGATCAAAACATCATTACTTCCCCAGTTCTCCTTTTCGATTGCCCCATGCTCGCATAATGCACCTGTCATCGGTCCGAACTGATCGATCGATCGGGATATATCGGTATTTTTTTGTTACTCGCATTACCTCTATACGTCTCTTCCGGAACGTACTTTTCCGGTTTTCCGGCAATGGATAACGTAAAGCCATTGTCCCCAGCCGTCTTGGGCAAGCTCACTGCGTTGGGGGTGCGATCGCAGTGCGCAACCGAATGAACCCGATGATGATAGTGGCAAACGACGGCCAAAAATACCGCTAAAACAGTCAAAACACGACTATGACGGCCCATCGTGTTGCGATCTCACAGAAGAGACCAAACGCAACGTTGAAACGCAAGTGATGCGTGCTGGTCGCTTTTAGCTCCGCTTTTGACGGCGATCGGTCTCGGGGGAAGTCCAAAAGTCGCGCGCGCCGCGCTCCCGTTGGCCAGCGCCTAATATGGCCACGCCTACTTGCCCAACTCTTTTAGTTCGGGGATATTTGCACAGCTGCCGCGCTGGGCAGTGAAGCTCAAAGAATCCATACATTTCTTGCACCAAAAAGCAGACTTTTCTTTATAAAAAAAATGCATTTATGCGTTAATCTTCACACGAAAAGCAGGGTTTTAGAAATTCTGTAATGTTCAGATTATGACTAAGTCGCACAAAACAAAATCACGACTTTTTGTAATTTACTATTTTTGGGCCATGACTTAGTTGCGACGACAAAAAAATGAAACCTTTTCGTAATGTAATATTTGTGAATTTTGACCTTAAAAAGCTGCTGTAATTCTATTACAAGCCTTTTTTGAAATATTGATGAAGGTTACATTAAAACTTACGAACAGATGAAGCCATTGACTTGTTTCCAATGCATTGGGTCCTTGGGGCTGTTCCAATGCCGCTCACGGTTCCTTGGGATTGTCGCCTTTCTTCTAATAAGTGGAGGGGATCAAACGCAAAATCGGTTCTGAATGCAGATGCCCTTTCCTTCGATCCCCTCAAAAAAAGCACAAGACCATAACTGGGGCTCTCCAAATATACAAGGTTTTTTAACATGTTTTTCCCGCAATTTTTTCATACTAACGTAGCAATTCTGCAGCATATAATATCACTGAAATCTGTTTTAGAAAAGATTTGACAACATTATGAATTAAAATGTGACAGTGTTGCACGTAACCGATCGATAGGACACAAAATGCAGGACCATTTCTAGCAATTCCCCATAAATGTCTTTGCATGCTCGAGTGCAAGATAAAGTGGCTGCAAAATGACAGGTGGACGAGGGATATCGACGCGTTGTCGGTCAATAACCAGGTGATCCTGGATCTGGACATCTTCGCAAAATAGAAAGAAAGAAGAATGACAGGGGGATTTGCGCTTGGTCACAAGCTGCTTTTGCAAACTTGATCGCCAAATACCCCAATGTACAGCACAAATAAATATACATACTAAGATGAATTTGACTTTGTCAGTAATTATATTATAGAAGAAAGCACAAGTGAACACGCATGCAAAATATACAGGGCATAAAAAGCCTTGCTTGTTTGGAAATAACGTTGACAGTGATGATTCTATGTGACTTTTAAATATAAGCAAAGTATTGGACTACACACTGGGAGACATCTATTTATGACATCAAATGTGGCCTTTATGCTCGCCTTCAATGTCATTCACAAATTAAGTTTGTTCGCTCTGCCGATTGGGGCATAGTTCGAATTTAGGAAATGTTGCCAACCATATTCGGAACTTTGTGGTGGAAACAGATTTGAAATCGGCCAACAAACGGAGCAGATATACCCAGAAATGGCGTTAATTGCGTGACGTGAGACAGCGAGTTTAACTTACGGCAATAGCCAAAGAATTTTGACGGAGGTTCTAGCAACGTGTTCTATGAAATTTGCACACTCACCCCTTTTATCTACTCTTGGTTATATACCAGACCATTCACACTGGACACGCTGTTTCCAGACACTTGCATTCATTTTTTGACAGACATTTATCGATATTATCACAACATGGCTGATGTTTTTGACACAGGAAATTTTACCGAGCTCTATTGGTCAAATAGGAGTCAAATAGTGAAATGGTTCTTCAGAAAAGTCACATGAAGGGGCATGGGTGTCTATCACTTTAGGAATATGGGTCTATACAGTGCCTGGTGTCTGAAAAAAGAAGTGGCCACACACCGAAGTGTCCAGTGCGAAAGCCTTACGGTTCCCTGTTCTTGATTCGGCGACAGATCAGCGTGCGCAATCGATCTTCATTGTGGAAAAAACTTCATATTTTTCTCGCGACAATGTACCATTGTGGTACGCAGGGCTTATTTCAGTTGCAGCTTGTCCGCTAGAAATGATTTATGTATAAGGTGTTAGACTGGTCGTAGGTGGACTTATGCCAACACGTTCCGCATTCACGGCTTTTCCTTCGCATATGGAATCCAACAGAACAAATCCATATATAAAATCGGGGAGAAAATAAAAGACGAGTTCATATAGCTAAGGTCCAGCCGTGCGCACATAAACCAATCTACGTAAAGTAGTACTTGTCTAAAGTTCTACTGATGATGAATGTACAATTAAAACCCTTTCAGTAAACCATTTTGAAATTAGCGTTTTATTAAAATTGCAATCCCACCGAAGAAACCCCCCATCTGGCCCGGTGGCGCAACGGTAGCGCGTCTGACTCCAGATCAGAAGGTTGCGTGTTCAAATCACGTCCGGGTCACAACTCGCTGGGGAAAATCCTAATTTTTACTTTTTCTTCACTCATTCCTTCTTAATTCATGAATTTCAAGTCAGGATTGAGTGCATATTGCAATAAATATATTTGAAAACAATTGGCAATTAACGAAGTCCAATGCTGATCATTCTATGCATATTTGATGATGAAATCTGAATTTTTCTATCAGGACTACATATGAATAGTTCAAATGAAACGGATTACATTACTGTGCATGTACACACATACCTATAGGCAGAAAATATTTATTTCAACTCTTCAAATTGTATAATATTTAACTCGTTGGAAACTTGCAAACAAAAAAAGAGAAAAAGTACAGAAACAGAAAATGACGGTTTCAAATTGAGTAGCGTGTTGCCACGGTGTTTTTCTCTTCTCTAGTCCATTGCCTTGTCCAGGTAATGGGAAACTAAGAAGTTGAAGTTCCTTTTCATTTTTCATTTGGCAAACTCATGTCAGAAGGAATACATGACTTCCATTGTTTGGCGAAATTCTTATCTTTTTCTCGCGAAATTGTCAGAATTGCAAAATTATTTAAATCCTCTTCCGGTTAAACTACACTTCATTATCAAACTAAGTTTTCCTTCGCAAAGTCTTCGCGGAGTATTAGAGCAATCTTCCCGGTTTTCTTCTTTCTTCGTTTCCCTTTCGGCCAACAGACAAAAATTGTAGAATTCCTTTCTTGGCTGCCATTTTCCATCACTTATTCTTGGCGATATAAATACGCTCAACTGACTTTTGTGACCTTATAGTTTCTTGAACGAAAAACAGTGAGTTTCCTGGTCTCGTTTTTGGTCCATTCCTAAAGTTCGTTTGCGGCTCTCTCGTTTCTCGTTCCGCCAACTCGGAACGCATCGACCGACTACCCAACAATATTTCTCCCTCCCCAACATTCAATTGGTTCGAGATAGAAAGGCATTTGGCTGGGTTTTTGTTTTGGGAAAGTTTGGTGCACGGGACGGGAAGGAAAGGACTATACAGTACTTACAATTGCAGTCGGTCGGAGGAGCAAATTCCATGTCACCTAATTAAGTAAAAATGCAAATATATCGGTTATTAAAGATGTTAATAGTGAAGAAAATTAATACTAGTAACTTAACACAACTATCCAGTGCAGCATCACGTACCTTTCGTTTGGAAACAGATCGCTAATAAAGCCTCCTAATTGGATGCCGGCTCCGTTGCAGTCCTTAACCAGTCGTTGAGCGCTCTCCATCTGCTCCTCGGCCAATTCGAACACTACATACTGAAAAGACACCACATTGGTATTATAAAAGTTCCCGCTCGTTTCGTAATGGCAATCGCAAGTTCACTCACGTTCCTCCAGAGTGACGCGGCATACGGTAGCGTGCGCACAGCTTGTTTGTGCAGATGACGCATCTGCAAAGTGAAAAGTACGTGAAAGAAACTTTGATCTTGATATATTCACATTATCCAACAACTAGGCCAGCCAAAA
>WWPM01020105.1:0-11932 GCA_023279145.1 Glomeris maerens | reverse complement strand
CTTTTGTTGTAGAAATGAACATGACAAACGATAAACGCATGTATACAACAGAAGAATGTCAACCAACCTTTATGTGTAACAACCAAGGAGATGAGATTAAGAGGATGAGTGAAACACGTGATTCGTTTGCCAATGTCAGGACCTTGATCTACACTGACCCGTACGGACAGCATTCCGTTTCCTATACTCTACTTTAACCCTGTGCTCATATTAGTGCGAAGATGGTTTACCTTCGAAATCAGAAGCTGGGAACCGGTGGAATAAGTGTTCTCTTGTGCTAGCCAAGGTGGACATTTTTTTTTTCTTGTCAACTCGAGTTCAATCCTTTGAGGAAAGTCGAGTGCTTATTTTACCTCTTCGAGTTCACTCGTGCTTTGATTCACGATCGTCACCCCTCCAACACATTTTCTTTTCCTAATGTACTTACTTACAGGAGCACTTGAACATGAATCAAACTGGCACATGGATGTCCTCTGTTTACTTGAAGTTCAATTTCAGGTTGCATAATGGGAATGATAATTATTGACATAAATCACTCATACACGTGTGTGATCCCAATTCAACATTAATATTATACTATCAAGTAACAGCAGGGTGTTTGTTTCACATTGCACAGCACTGTTTGACGTATTAGAGATGAGCACAAAACTAATTAAGATCAGAAGAGCAGTGCACTGATATCAAATATTTTATGAGCATTTCGCTGCTTAAGTGGTTAGTGCAGAGCGCAATACACTGCAGAAGTACCATTTAAGTAAGCTAATCCTCTGCTGTCATGCATCATCAGGACACAATCACATTATGTATACAAACAGTATTGTTTTACATTTTAAAGACGAAACGATACCCAAAGTAGCAATGACTATATTATAATCCAAAGATATCCAGGATAGATCAAATCTTCACATCAATTGTTTGTATGATTTCCACGATTTATCCTCATGTTTTGGTGTAGAGTGCAAAGCAAAAAGATAAGTAGCTTTTGGTTGCATGTTCCTATATTACTTCGATAAATTTACGTGATAAGCTTTCAATTTCAATACTAGTGGGTATATGTGATGACAATTCTAAATCCAATATACCTCCTTTCAAGTAAACTACACCTGAAAACGTCCTCCTTTATGCTATTCATTGTCGTTATAACAGAGTTGGTGGTTTTGTATCTCTTTGTGAGATATAAGTTAGTATGGCTTTATGGAGTGCTATGGACCAATACCTCTGAGTTGTAGCCAGTGTAGCTGTTTAGGTCGATAAGAAGATTGAACGTTGACCAACTATATCCGGCCAGTGTCCTCTGGGGAAATAATTTCCTGACTTGGCCCATAGCTTCCATCTGAGCGTGATTGTTAATTCGGAAAATCAATTTCTTTGATCCTTCCATATTGCGACAAACTAATGCCGATCTAAATGAATTTAGAAGACAATGTATTTCTAGCATGTATGTCTCTATACATAGAGATATGGATAATTGTGCTACTGTTGAATTTAGTAGGTCTAGTACTCAATCCTGTTAATTTTCTACTTTATAACTTTCGTTATCATGACCTGGAACAGATCTGAGCTGTGAGACCCCAGAATATTATAATGAAAGAGCCATAAGCAACAGCCTTCTTGTTTAATTCATCTGTTCCTTAAGGTTGCCTAGCTCTTGCAAAGTACTCTCAACACAAGGGTTTAGGGGGGAAAAACATTTCTGTTCACTATATTCGCTATGCTTGTTTAGACACAAAAAGAGCTAGTCCACTTGACCCTTTCTTCTTAAATTCGGATCGATGCCCAGCTTTGCATCCTTGCTCAACCCAATAGCTAACCCACACACTCAACCCCTGTGACCCATCTGGCAGGAAAAGATCGTAACGCCTGAATTGATTTTGCTCTCCGCGCACCGTTACTGCTGCTTTATGGATGAAACCCCATAATAGGATAATGGAGTTTGTGTTCGCCTTGTCTCGTTTGTTGGTGTGAGCCCTTCGTTCCAAATGCATCGCTCCTTTATTGCCTTCTCACAATGCATCGTCTCCTATTCTATTGCCATACGTGCAAGTATATACGTATATAGTGAAAGTAACGGCCCGTAGTTGGAGCGCCATGGCGTTGAGTGGGTGGTGTCGTAATGGCGGCACATTGCCAGCCCACCCTTCGAGTGCTTCAAATGAATGGCAAGAATGCGGCTCACCAATGTCGCCGCTCCAATTTAAGGTTGTTTTATCGATTTCCGTGTAATATGCTATATAGGTACACTTATCTTGCGACAAACAGCTGCGTGTAGCGCGGTATGAACAAACGTAGATCCTGCTTCATATCGTTTTAGCCAATATTTTGAGACCACAGAAGTTCTGAAACCAAACCATTGGAACGCAATTCTGTGTCAATGTCGCCAAGATGAGATCATGATTATAAGAGGTCTGGCTGAAAAACTGCGTGATTTCTATTAAGCTTTAAAGGTGAACTGCCGCATACCCTGGAAACATGCTAGGGAATTCATTGGAAAACGTTTTAAAAACGTATTTAAACATGGTGTTTTATTATAGAACGCAAATCGTCAGGAGGTGTGTATAATTGCCAGGCTAAACCCATAGTAATTTGCTCCTAACCCAGACATGTGCTTGTTGACTTTGTTTCAGCATCATGGGGGAAAATGTCTTGTAGATCAGCTGGTTTTTCTTGTGCCATGTAGAATTGGTGGCATGTACTGTGCATCTTAGAAAGTACCCTTTCCAATTCTCATGGATGAGTGACTGCCAGACTGGACAATTCTTGAAAGATGGATTTTTGGGAAAAAAACATTTTGAAAGGACGTCTACATTTGTTCTCAGCTGTTTAAATCTTCCAGCGCCCTGAAACTTTCAAAATGGAATATTTTGTGCATTTTGTTACAACTGATGCGTGAATCGTTATTGGAGTTTGCTTTTTTAAATACAATTGCATTTTTTCATTGCTGTTAGAATTTACCCCCATATGACAAATTCGAAATAATTTTATACTGTTTCTCCTGACTTTTAATTAAATATTTTGCGATGGTAGACCTTATCCGTCAACTACTTTATTGAACTATTACTGCATTTGAAATTATAAATTACAATTATCTGAATTATTGATATTGGAGGAATGCTGTTTTGATGGATTAAAGCAGTCAGAAGCAATATGGAATTAATTTCGTTACTGAGAGCTCGCCATTGCCGCATTATAACTTATATCTTTTCTTTCATTCTTTCTTCCCATATTTTAGTTCTTTCTGTAGGGAATAACACCTGCGCTATAGACCGCCGAGTTCGCGATATTAACTCGTTTAATCATCAGAGATCAGGCTACATAGCTATAAACAAGGGCACTGAGCCAATATTTGCTCCCGAAGTGAAGTGAAAGCGAGCAACTTTTATAGATCGGCTCTTGCCTGAAGTTTGCCAAAGTTGTGGTAGTACTGTATATTTAGCTGCAATGGAAATCGATGCACCGACGGTTTGTCTTTTTACAGAACACCACATGTTTGTTACTGGGAGGGTAGGTGTGTGGTTGGCGTTAAGGACAAAAAAAAAGAGGTGTACTCAGACGTTGGTTGCCATATTCTTTTTATATATATGTGATCCAGATCTCTTGCACTCTCAAACAGCTCTTGAATAAAATATACACAACTGGCTACCAATTTTATCCAGTAACGGGTCATTTCCTATGAGTTTGCTCTGGCCAATTTATGATATGTTTACAAGTCAGTACAGAATCAGAAATGGCAAGTAAACCTCACTGCATGGCGAATATCATATGCAGGCCCTCTATCACAAATGTCATTCCCTGTTGTGAGATATATTCTTCCTTCGGAATTTATAGCAACACAATTGTCTTTGAAACATTAGCTATTAAATTTCTGGGATAGGCTTGGCTACTTTACAATTATTGTGTGCAGCGATTAGGTTATAGAGCTGCATTTAGCTTGAAGGCCTTCGGCAAAGAATACACAAGCTCAGACAATTCGATTCGATAAATTGAATGGAGAAAATGTATAGGGTAGGTTATGCGTAATCTCGTTTTATGTACCTATATATATATATATATTTAGCTATAATATCACTAGTATATACAGGTACATGTTTCGCTCATGCTATTAAGTTACCTGGCAACCGAATAAAATCGGTGTGAGCACAGCGCACCAGATGAATACGTATTAGGACACAAAAATATTCCTTCAGGCTATACCAACAGGTGTACATTATTATTGCATCCAAAAACCTTCACATCATTGAACATGTTCACTGGGAATGGTTGAAGTCTTAAAAATTGCAAGTTTTGGAGTGTAAAAATTTTATTTGTAGGAATCTACAGGGTAAGTTACAAAATTCTTTCAGTCTTTGTAACATTACAGGGATGAGCGAAATTACATTAAACAGCTTATGGGCCTTGTGTGAGCTTGGGACCACTTAAGAGGAAAGGACCACATTGAAGGCAAACGAAATGATGATTCTTACATAACATCTTATTCAGTTTTTATGCTGAACAAGATAAACATTATCTTAACCCCAAATGCGCAACACGATTAGCAGGAAAAAATAACGAAAACTGGAAATTGGTAGTTCGAGCTCATTGGTTCGATGCAGCATGCGCGCGCACACACACACATGATCGATGGTATATCATAGCATATAGATGTTTTTCATGTTATTTACGTTATATATGCCACTATTTTCAAAGATTGCAGACGCTCTTTATTTATTTTTTTGTCATGACAAGGATAATCTCATTGGTTTATGATATTGTTTTTACAACAATTATTTCCAATTTTGTGGTAGTGTGCAATTTATTAAAATTGTATGGTTTCTTCAAAAAATATAATCGCTTTACCAGGAAATGAACACACACGGCTGAAAACAGGAGTAATAACCTACTTTTATGTAATTTCTAATCAATTGAATAATAATTATAAATTTCCCGATGCGGGATTGAACTGAACAAATCTATGTTTAAATTTCAATATTTGTTTTCGTAAATTTAAGTTTCTCAAAAGAAAAAGAAACCATTCGGCAAAAATAAACTTCTACCTATGCAGAATTTATTGCGATCTGGCAAAATGCGACGGTGTCGCCAACTTGAAGAAAGAAGTGAATCTATCATGCTGCAATTGAACTGCAATGAGCTCGGACTACCAATTTCCAGTTTTCGTTATTTTTTCCTACTAATTGTGTTCAAAATTCCGACGAATAACAATCCCAGCACGTTCAAAATCCAGATTTGGATTTATAAAATCATTTTTATGGCATGTTATGGTGTGTGGTATGTGTATACGTAAGATGAATCTATTGTTTGCAGACGCCTTCCATAGGATGTTCAGGTTATGACATTAGAGTGAATTATAACGGGAAAGGGCTTGCATTTCTAACACGCGTATACCGAATTTTATCTTTCTAACCGAAATGTAAATGGAAGCTAGCTAGTAAAAGGGCCGGGATGCAGATGTTGCTGATGCACTGCGCGATGCGCAAAGAACTCTCGTTTATTTCATTTGCGACTCTCTGGCCTCCAGTGTTAAGGGAAGTAGTGTCTGTGCCAAATGCTCATAGTTTTCTTTTCATTCTCTCAGCTTTTGTGCTCGATGTTAAGTGTGCTGGCTGGGGTGTGATCGGTTCGGAGAAGGGCTGTGGGTAGGAGTAGCGGCTCGTCATCCGCGACGCCTAAACTGAATTTATTGCTCGGGTGGCGGCGAGAAAATCAAGTGAGCATCTTCGGGAAACGAAAACTGCCTCGTTAATCGATTTTACCGAACTATGTGCAGGGGTGTGTGTGTGTATACTTTAGACACGCGATCGCGAGATGTCGCTGCCTTTCGTTGCGCCATGGGTGCCTTTGCGCCAGATCTGCCAACGCATGCGCAGTGTTTGGGAATAGTGACAGACATTTAGACTATATTCATTGGTTGGGTCGTCGACCTTTTTGGCTAAGTAATATTTCAAACCAGGTTTTAGACTGGATGCAAAATGCCGTGACCTGCACGATTGGGTATGGCGAAAATTTGATGCCACGGGCAACTTAATCGAAATGAGATGATGGAGCGATGAAGCTGAGAAACTCCTCTTTTTCCTTCTCCATCAGTCATCATCGCCTCGTCATCAGTCCATCTCGCAATCGCAACGTTTTCATCATTCTTCATTATATAGGGCAGTCATGCCTTAAGGATATCACTTCTCTCTTCAAATCTCTCGCAGCATCTTGGCGCAACGGCAGAATTTCAAACTTCTTTCTAGTCATTAATGATTATTCGTGCAGAAAGTGCACTTGACTATGCAACATCAACAAGAGCAAGTGGAACACTAAAGAACCATATATAGCAGCATACAGCAGCATATATATCCAATTTTGAAGTGCCATGCTGTAACAGCCCATGCCTAATTCCAGATGGAAGGCAATAAGCTGACAATATTGAATCTGACTTTGAACTACCTTATTAAAAACCATCATTAAAACAAACAATGCATTATAGCTACGCTGCACACAATTATTTCATGCTATTAAATCTTTCAGTTCTAGTGTAGGTCTATGTATATATCACCAGACAAACTATTACGTGATATAGAGCTCAAATAACTCTTTGTTCCAACAAGTAATTAATGGTTTGTGAATTGTTAAGTATTTATTTGGCATGACATTTATGATGCCATCAATCATGCAGCGAAGTTCTGATAATTTTTTTACAGTTAAATCATTTGCAGTAATTAATCACATTGCCTTAATTACTAATGAAAGGGAAATGTATTTAGGTATGCACTAGATATCATGTGATTAAGATATAGTTCTTTATTTTTGAAACAAGCAAAATTTATCCTCAACTTGAAATCATTTCTTTCTTCACATTTGTAAATTTATTTATGATATATGGAGCTCAATAGCAGCGATTAGAAACAAAAATAGGATGCACTTGTTTTACTTATGCTATTACATTCCTAGAAAGTACTTTCACTGTAAATTTTCAGTTTTGACACTTATAACCTGGAAACGGTGGTATATTTTATCGATTTGTTGAATCCAAGTCATGGCATTTCCATCTTGGAAAATAGTCGTGTTGAATGTTTTCCAAGCAGACTTTTGTCCATATAGTCTACAGTTATCCAATCGATTCGGTCGGTTGAACTCCATTTTAGGCCATTATATTCGCGGGCGAATTGTTTCAATTAGGACGTTTTGTGCAGTTTTGTCCTAGCTATATCACGTGACTGAAAAGCAAATCGCATTGCAGAATGGAGACTTGTTGGCGCCAGATCGACCCTGTGCTGTCTTTTCCGCCGCAGTGCGCGCATGAAGCCATAGTTTCCCGGCCTCACAGCATAGTCCTCAACGTGCTAAATGTAACAGAACAACAAGATTTTCCACTGCTAACAGAAGACATACATTTTTAATCTCACCGCATGCGAAACGGGATACACTGTCAGCAGCAGTATATGTAAGGATTCCACTGCGTAATGACATTTGGAATCCTTACCGTTGTAAATTACAATTTGTGAGACAGAATTGCATCAGGACGTAACCTGTACAACCCGGAAATTTCGACATAATATAATAACTCATGCGGATTATGCAGTGAAGCTGGAAAATTGGCCTTTGCGCAAGATTGTGATTATGTGAATAATAAGAACTTAAATTTGTGGCTACTGACTTGAAACAGTTAATTTGTCATCCTTAGCTCGATCCTGTTTGTTACTGCCCTGATGATGACTGTGTGAATCAGTTCGAAACTAGTTTTCCTATTAAAGCACGTGTGTGTTTGAAATCTTATGAGAAAAGAAGTCGTCGCTTGATCCCTTTCCTCGATCACTAAAAGCTACTGATTATATGCTTAATGGTATTGTATACTAGACCATTTTAATGACAGTGACCCTTTCCAGTAAAAAATTATATCTATCAATGGAAGCTAAATTTTACATATACACCCTAATACCCCATTCACACGTGGCATTTAGTTGTCAAGTAAGTGGTTAAAGGCCATTAAGCCTCAGTATGTGTGAACGCACACAATTACATAATTTACAACTAAGGGGATAGTTGGTAACTATCTTAGCCAAGTTCTCAAAACTAGATTAGTGAGTTCAGCAGTGCATTTTGGGATTGAAAAGAAATCGATAGTTCATCGATACTCATTTGTCGGCGAAAGGGCCCCAGCGAAACATGATGTCATAACCGTGAACAGGATACTGCTTGTGTGAACGCAATTACAATTAGCTTCTCGATTATCTTAAAAGGTATTAAGTTAGTGTCTACTAAGTTAATAGCCATTAGCGCATGTGTGAACATGGTATAAGCTACTAATAACACAAAGCTCTCAGTTCTATACTTTTCCCAATACAAGAGCGTCTTGTCATTCTTTGTTGTGCTGATCTAATTTTTGTCGCATCGCCAGCGACTAAAAACAATAGGTTATCCCTTGCTATTTGAGCGGAAAATAGATGGAAACCTTCATGTTAACATGCATTTGCATGATTGAGAAACCAACCGTGATCCGGCATTGACGAGACGGCGGCCATTCCCAGCATGCATCACACGCACCCCGGAAACCGGTGAAATGCAAAGGCTACGACTGTATATAGTCAGGCTACGAGGCACAATGTGCCGCTAACGACTCTGGCAGTGGCCATGACGGTACGATAAGGAAGCAAAATCAGGCTTAAGGAATCGATAACGGCAGGCAGAGAGAGGCAAATTGGCTCGGTACAAGCGCAGTGCCAGCGGATCGAGCCGTGTCATTATTCGGACGGTCGGACTTTTAGGGACCCTGGATCTTAAATTCGGATGCGCAGAAATGAGGACAACTTGCTTGATCCAATCCCCCAACACGAAAAACGATTGCTTCCGAGCGGAAAAGGACGACTGCCAACCGCTTCATTCACGCAGCATTAAAGCCGACAGTCTTCCTGGCCATAGAATAATCTCTTTCTTTCTCTCTTCACTCTTTCTTCATTCTGATTCACTCTCGTATTATGCTATTTCAGGATCCGTTTTCCCACAATTCCAGTTCGCATATTGAACTGGTTTCTAGATTAGTTGGATCGATATCCTTTGATTCCCTGAAGGGATTCACATTCATCTATTGATTATTTCTTCCGAATGCAATGTTATGTAGAGTATCTGCGAGCAATTTTTTTTGCCCCACTAAGATATTGCCTCGTTTGGAAAGTGCCCTGGCTTTGTACATTTTCTGCCAGTTGAAACATCATAATTAATTCAAGAATAGATTTTCTTTTCATGATTCATACATAATGCTTTTTTTAATCTCTTCAGTCAATTTTTCCTACATGCTAGCATATCATGAACTAATTTCAGTGGGATTTTAAGAGTGCAGTCGTGCAATCGGAATCTATTTTTCAATTACGAAACAAGTTAAATCGTGAAATTTCGCAGATATTTTTCTTGAGATCAGATGGGAAGGGTTCACATGCAATTCCGCATAATGCAGCACAACGAATTTAAATATGCAAATATCCGTCTTCCAAGATAGCTAATTGTGTAAAACTGTACATTGCCTATAAGAAGGAACCTCCTGCTTTTGTGGAAGATATTGTGATATGACCTTCGGCAGGTTTTATCTTGCACCTAATCAAGTGTAACCTGGGTTTATTGTGTGGTTATCAAGAAACTGGTGTTCATTTAAATATTAAATGCTCTAACTTATCAGCATGCAAAGCTTTCAAATACTATGTGTGAAATTAGTTGTGTCCTGAGGTTGTTGGAACATGGTGTGGGGCATAAGGTGGAGAGCATCAACACATCTTGTGTCATGCAGTGCAGATGTGGGGCTCTTAAAGGGCGTCCAACAATGATATGGGTGAATCACTTTCCTGTTTCGACTTCTGTTGTCTAAGTCCCACTCCATTTCCTCCCTGGGGCTATGTGTGTCAACATTCGCACTTAGCTGAGGAGAATCTTGTTTATAACGGGAATACAAATGCATGACTGTGATTCCAAATACAGTAGAACGTCGTTTATCCGCACTAATTGGGACCAAGGGTTGTGCGGATAATTGAACGTGCGTTTATTTAATTGCAGAAAAACACATGCAGTACATCCAGTACTTCTTTTAGACCCTTCTTTGCTTTCTAACTTCGATGCACAGCTCAACATTTCTTCTTTTCAGGCTTTGATATCATAAACAGTCCTCTTTCCAATCTTATAACATGCAACTAAGGCTTCAACACTCGCCTTTATTGAGCATATTGATACTCTACCTTTTTTCTCGATTGATAAAACATTCCGATTTCGTTTAACTTAGTCACTACTCGCTCAGGTCATGGTTAATACAGTATAAAACCACAATTTTATTGAGCGAAAAGTGTGTTTTATGTGTGCAAATAATTGACGTGCGGATAAACGACGTTTTACTGTAATCCGTAATAATTAATTTGTGGTTTATATTATACTTTTAGCCTAAAATGAATATTTGTCAGTTCACAGGACTGAATGTCCATTTTTGAGAACTCATACACAATTCAATATATATCTGATTAAGGTTATTGTCCGTTTCTGAAATAATCAATTGGCCCTTTCGGATATGAGCTTTTTTTGCCAAAAAGCTAGTAATGTACCCCTACTTTAATTTGTACTAGGTCTCTATTAGCAATCCTGCAGTACACTAGTTGTATAATGTCATACGAGTTCCTTACGAGATGAATTATGACTACGACGTTGATATATTTGGAATCAGATATCGGCAAATGAAATCTCCTAAGTGAGCGCTCCATCGTTCCCTTCATTTCATTTCCCAAAATGAAACCGAGATTGTTTCGTCTTGATCAACAATTTTGATCACAGGAAACTGATTGGCTTAAACCCAATCAGTTTCATTTGAAACTATATTAGGAAATTACAATTCGGTCCGAACGACAATAGTTGCTACAATAATAGTTTCCAATTTGGAATTTTGTCTTGTTCTGAACTTAAGCTAAAAAACTTTTCATTGTGTGTATATTTAAAGCGATGCGAACGCGGTTTTGCAGTATGCTATATTCTGAGGACAGAAATATGCATATTCTAGGAAATGGACAGTTTGCTGCAACAATTGGTGCCTCTTAATGCATATCTCATTCGTTTCTAGATGAATATTCTGCATGAAAGTTTGCATTTTCTACCCATAAAAGTAGCATCTATTTATTATTCCATTCATATATAAAGCCCGTGTCTTACATACCATATACCCTATAGCTAATTTGGAATTATAGTGTTGTTTGTATTGTGCATCTGCCTGCATTTTGTTACTGAATCAGAGATTTTCAAACTTAGGCCTATTTCAAAAGCAAACTGTATTTACATTGAAAGTGAACATTCTGTTCATTATTAAGATATTCCACACCCTTTAAGGTGTGCCAGCAGTGTATGGCTTTTATGGTTTCTAAGGAGGTTTTCAAAATAACAAATGGAGATAATCGGATCAGACTTTTCTCGAAGTGTATATAAAGGAATATTTGTAAAGCCTTTCAAATTGTTTTCACCAAAGTAACTGAGAAATCTTTGAGCTTGTTATTGTTCAAAATGTGTTTGTCTATTGTCAATATTTTATTGGGATTCAAACCTTAAATCCACACTATAGTGGTAATTCTATATGCATGAGCCTGTGAGTGTGATCCCTTGCGTCCTCCATTCACCCAATGCCTATGTAGTAAAATAGATAGACTATTTGAAGTATTTAGGAGTCTTCACACGAAATGGTTGAACAAGAAAATGACTCTAAGTTTTACACATAAAAGGCACGTGGTGATAACCACTGAGAACAACACTTGTATTGACAATGTCTTGTTCTCGATCTTCGTCATTTTTATTGCTTCCGGTTGGGAGAAGCAGCCAAGAATACGTTGACTGCACTCGTAAAAGTCTCGCGAGGATAAAATTCAATGGCCACTTGTAAGTTACTGTTTATTTCAAGATCGGCCCCTGAATTTCTTCCTGCGAATCGTAACATTCTTGG
>WWPM01020101.1:0-11937 GCA_023279145.1 Glomeris maerens | reverse complement strand
CACTCTTAATGGTAATATTATAAACTACTTACATGCATCTGTCTTATTTATTTAACATTTTCTATGTTGTTTTGATAAGGATACGTGATGCAGGTGTGGACTATTAGCTCATGGAAATAAATCAAGTGCAATTTTTGGCCTCCAGTTCTGAAAATTAGGCTCGTGCCCAAGGTACATGTACAAGTATATATTGGCTTGATCTGAATGTTGTGTGCGCGTGATTTGGTCAGTAGAACTGTAGCCAAAATTTGCTATAGGAGGTGTATATTGTTCTCAATTGATTTGGCAGTGTAGGGAAGGAGGTACAAAAAAAAAGACGGAGCCAGCGAAATATTGGCTTTTGCATGGTTGGTATCTTTTTCTCTGGTAATTACATGGAAGCTGCGCTTTAATTTAATTGGTCCCATGCAGGCTCGTCTTCAGCAAGCCCCTAGTTTGCCATTAAACCCGTATCTGCAAGATCGGCTCCGTGTTGTCACTAATGAACTCGTTTTGCATCGCCAGCTCCACTGCACCATTCTTATCCAGAACTTCTCGGCCCTTTTTTTTTATGTACATTGTATATATTCCCTGATGCTGTTGCAAATCGCACCTTTGCATTATTCGAAATAGGAGCGAGCTATTTGCGCAGTGTTGCAGCCCTCAATCATTGAGAAACATGGCCCTATGCATCTCTCTTCTCTTTTCTTTCCTCCTCCACCTCCTCCTCCTCCTCCTCTCCTATTTCCATATGACTTATCTTTATGGGCACTTTGTTAATAAAAAGAGTTCTCTATACGAATGAAAACGTGGAGCGCAATTGCTGCTGTTTGCAATTTTCCCCGCATGCCAATCTTCAACATTGCTTCTTGCTAATGAAACTCGCAGATTGGTGGGCTAAATTTAATATTCGGCGCCTGTTGTAAAGTTAATTGCGTATTATTCTGTGAATAATGGCACGTGCATTTCTGTTTCTGCCTTTTCAACATGTTTAATTTGAAATTAAATTGCATCTAGGGCGCTGGGAAAATATTGTATTAAACATCTCGTATATTAACATGTTTGTTGAATATTAATGAACGACATGTTGGCGAATTTGGGTTCTTGTAGGCGACGTCTAATTGGAACTGAATTGCGACTAAGTTGAGAAATTTGATATTAAATACGTGATGAATGATCATTTTTTGCAGTTTACCATGCCGAATTTCACTTGATACTGGAAGTAGAATATACATAATATATATTATATGCATATAACCTAGAGATTACCTGAACAAAAGAAAACACATTTTTGTTTGAAAATGGCTCAACTTTTATTGTTGGTGTGTTGGCCGTGTTCGTTTTCATTTCTATTGCAGTTGGCTTTGTTAGAAAGTTTTCAAATGATCCGATACGAAATTTTTCACAAACAGAAGTTTGAAGTTGGCCAAATAGCATTTCCTTGTAGCTTTGGTCGGAAATTGTTGAAAAAAAAAAGACATTTCCGTTCTGCGCCGTTGGTTTCCATCCACCGACTATACAATATGTATATTCGCATAACTGTGCATTGATATTCCTTCCATTCGAGAAAACACGAAATAAGGCACGTGTTGGCAAAGGTCATACAATATAGAAACATTGCTGGCTGGCTCCGTCCAAATATATTGGGATTTTAGAGAAGGAAACAATTCTTTGAGAAGAAAGGATTTTCTTTGCTCGATTTGCTGTTTCAACTTTTCGTTATACAAGTGATTCAGTAATAAATGTATAACTTTAAATATTGCTAGTTTCATCGTCTTTTATATATATACAGGGTTTGTTTCAGTACAAGTTATTCATGTCAAGCTGTAGCCAAGATTCGATTAAATTTCATTTCGAATGATTGAGACAGGGTAGGCCAAACTGACAAGCTGTATAAGTTACCCATAAATTTGTTCAACTCAGAATCATAATTATATATCCAGAATTCGCTCAGAATATTTGAGAATTTTATTGGATAAAATCTGAAATCACGTTCAAAAATGGAAACATTATCTCAGTTTTAATTTGTATTCATTAATCTTTTTTCTTAATTTGTGTTTACAAGTTTAAGCGATATTATTATTATGTAATTATATTTCATTGGTAATTGTGTATAGCCTATGTGTCCTTATTCTGGCCTATACCTGTTCCTTGGCTATCAGAATCATGGCATCGTCCCACGTGTTTAATTTATATTGCATGGCGTTGTGCACCGAGTGCATTGAAGTGAAAAAAAGTATATGGATCTCAGGTTTCATCCCTATTATACCTTATATACATATATATACAGACACACCTATATTCTCTGAAATCCCAATCTCGCATTTGAAATATGTGCGTGAATTTGCTTGAACGATTCGGTCTCCAAAGAAGGCCGCATTTTTAGTGGTGCTGTTGTTAATTTGTCAACATGCAGTTACACTGTAATGATGATGTGCACTAAAACACTTCTTTTCTTTTATCTTCTTTCTTTCTTCTGCTCCCAAAATTGACTGTTATTTATATAGTTGCAAGCTTAGTGTGTATATGTGTGTGTTCATGTCGGTTATCAGATTTTTGAAAGTGCAATGCCGTGCATTGTTGTATATTTGTCAGCATCTTTGGATGAGCTTCGAACGTATAACGGCCGCTGCTCTCTTGGTATACGCTTTTTTCTTGAATATATACGAAGAAAAAGAAAAACTTTGTTGCGCAAGAAACTTGAAGTTGTTTGTTTGTTCCAAGTGCTCGTTCGTTATGCCGCAGATTTTGCGAATTTTGTTCCACTTTCCTATAACATAATGGGAATCAGTACCTATATATGTACACTAACTTGTCTGAAAGTTGTTTTTGAATAGATTCCATTGATTTCAACTGTATATATTAGCACAATATTCACACAGTGATTAAGCTTGTAATATAGATGTACATTATTTGGTTTATAATTCTGTCCATGTTTTTACTACATGTGTGTTATTGATTTGCTATGTATTGACGTTTTTGTTTGGTGCAGACTTGTAATGTGTTATTGCTTGTATGAGGGATACATATATAATAATATCAACTCATTCTGTCACAAGTTGTTCATGCAGTGTACTTATAGTATCATCATCGTGTATATTGAAAACATGTTCAGCCGTAACTGACTTATAATTCAATTCACGGACCTGTATAGTTGTTGGAAAACCTCAGTTGATGTATAATTGTCTCTTCTGGTGTAAGAACACAGGAGATAGCGTACAATATTAGTTCATTTGGAAATGATATATCGTAGGATATATAAAGATCAACTTGTCCAATACAGTATCCTTGGAATTCTTTTTTCCCCCGCAGCACATTTACAGTAACTGTTAAATTTTGAGAATAAACGTTGGACGGTAATGTAGGTCTACATGTGTGGTTCTTGTTGTTGTTTTTTTCTTCCTTTGTATACAGGCTATCAGCAAATTTACTAATTGGACAACTGAAGATGGAATTGTTGCTAAAAATGTTTTGGCCTACATGAAGAGTTTCACGTTTAACAGGTTTACCTGCATGTTTATTATATCTTCAAAAGTTATTCGCAATATTCGTATATCAGTTTAAACTGCTTTCATTGCAATGCAAGTGCATGACTCCTAAATCTCGGTTGAACATACTTTTGAAAGTAAAATGTGATGTTGGTATTGCATTGATGTCAAAGCAGGAAGATTAATTTAATGTAATCTGCATTAAGTAATCATAAATTTGATGCCAATGCTATCAACAAATGATGAAACTCTTCACATTATCCATTTAACTGTATGTGTGCCAAGGCTGATATTTTTCTTTTATATATTCCTTTCCATGAATCAGATGCATTTTTATATTCAGAATCTGAGGTCGTTTTGTCAAGTGCAATATTAATACAAGATAACATGGGATCCTCTTATAAACCACTACTTTGCTCCCATGACTTGTTCTTAAATCCACTAATAATTATAATAGGCGCCATTTTTGCATGCAGCGATCATAATTTGGTCGTTTGAAATTTTCATTTTAGGAATCAACACCGATGTGCGACTTTACAACTTGCATCTCACCAGTTACAAACGAATCCCTGCTTAACTGCAAACTCAATTTTGTTGCGTTGTTAATTTTGTAAATGTCGGTAATTTACGTGCGAAGTGTCAGACTTTTGTTTGCATTGATCTCTAAGAAATTGACACAAGTTAAATTGTAAGCAAAATATTTTGCAGAAATTATTGCAATGCATATTTCATTGTTTGCGATAAAAATTATACATGCCAAAATTTCAAGAATAGAGGGATCCATCTGGACAACACTGGTATAAAGTGTAACAGTGATTATATGATTTTTTTGAACAACTGATAATGTGTTGAAATATTTAACGCATCAATGCCAGTAATTTAGTGAAAGCACGTGGGTATGTATGATTTTTATCGGCTTAGTATATGATGTCCAATGGATGAAAAGGCAGTAGTAAGTTTAAAAAAAAAATTGATCACTACCTGTTGGACACTCGCGCATCACGTGAATGGGCTTATTCATCACCACTCCTATGTAGAAATTTATGCCATAATTGTGAAATTTTTAAAATTAACCAGGATGTAAATACAAATTTCGCATACATTTTTAGAATTTTACATATCAGAATTTTGAGCATATGAATGCTGCAGTTACTTGTATGATTTATGATGCTATAGTGTTTTGTTATTTTATGCAGCAATGTAGGTTTACAGAAGTTTTTCTACGTCGACATTTTGAAGGCAACTATTCATATTTATAGAATGATACCTGATATTTCTATGGAGCTACGTGCCGTGTTCGATGCACAATGCCAAGGTAAACACAGGGAACGTGACTTTGTGGAACTTCGTGTCTTGTATCCATGTTCTCAACTTCGCCATATTTTGGTTACTGAGTATCTTACATTGTACAATATATGATGGCGGTCGCCAAACTCGGCATCCGTGAATTCTCTGAAAAAAAACACAGTTGTAAGGAGTAACGAGTTTGCAGAAAAACTACCATCCTGCAAATAAATCATCAGTGACAACTGGTACCAACAAATGAAAACAAATGATTAAAATCTCAAATGGTTTCAGGAACAATATGACGCCATAGATCATTGTTGAAATCGAATTCCTCTTCATAAATATGAATTTGTTGGAGTCAATTTTGTGTTTTTTCATGTCTCGTTCATCTCTACATAAAATTCCATCATGATGAATACGTTCATATTCATGAATAGGAATTCCCTTGAACCAAATGAGATAATTAAAATTAAGAGTCAGATTCTGTAATATACTCGTATATATTATTACTTTTGCCTTGTATCCAAGACTCTTTTTAGCATATCCGTTCATGGTAAAACTCCCAGATCATACATTTTAATATTGTTCTACAATTTCGAATATTGCTAGTATTGGATTTTCAGTCTTCTTGTCCAGGTACGTGCATAGTTTAATTTTGGGCATTAACATCTTAATGTTATCTCTGCATTGGAAACACAAGTAATGTCACACACCGTTACACAATCTAAGTGCTGATCTTGTTCTTCTACCATAGTTCATAATTATGATGTAATGCACTTCAACGCAAAGTTTCAACTCAAGATGCAATCGATTACCGTGCAGAAGCTTCCAAGCTGATCATATGTGGAGGTAAGACCATTTTCTTATTCTTGCTACCTATTGATCTTCGCAGACTTGGTCTTGGTTGGTTCTACTGTAAGCAAGCTTATACCATTCGTATATTTTAGGCATCATAGAAGTGTGTGGACACTGAGTCTTGATGATTGAGTAATCAATATTAATCAATACATATATAGTTTTTATTTTTACTAATTATACGAATCTTTCTAATGACGTCGCTTGAACACCAGATGTGGTTTAATGTTATTGTCATTTGAATTAATCTGAAATTATTTTATATAGGACCAGCTGTGTGTCAACTGGAGCATTTGTACTGGAACTCTTCATCAGATCATCACCATGGAAACGTTGCTAGAACTGGAAAATGTTCAAACGAAAAGTATTACAACATGAAGGCCCCAATTTTGTATCCCTTAGTAACATATAATTTCAAATATTAAATCTCTATTTGAGCTTCCAATTTGAAATTCTACCGCCACAGTAAATATTGGATTTCAAGCAACCTTGTGCATGACAAGATGTTTGTATATTCAAGCATATTGTTATTTACAAGATGTTTATGTGTTACTAGTATCAAACTGATAAGCAACACCGCATTGTGCATCTTTTTCGGTATATATATATATATATAAGGTAAACCTGTCAAATATTTGTATAATGTAACATTTTTTGAATTGATTCGATGTCAGCTCTTGCATCATTTTAGATAAAAGTACTGCTGCAAAGTCTGCATCTTGCCCTGCTGAATATCTTTGGAATCTGGACAGTGAAATATTATGGCACTTCTTCCTAAAGGTGAGATCTTCCTTTAAATTATCGCTGTTGTTGAACTTTTATTCAATGCAGCTGTAGTGTGACACAAGACTGTAATATCTAATATGATCCATTTGAATGAGTACTTTTAAAGCACAAGTTTAATTTTGAGAAAATGCCAACTTAAAGTATGCTGAAGAATAGCTGCAATATTCTTCAACTTTATATTTAATCTCGGCCAACTTCATTATCTCCAACAAACACACTACACCAATAAATTAGGTGAAGCCACCAAGATGTGACACCTAAATTCACTACCTGTCTTGTAATTTATTTAATGAGATTCCATAATGTATAAATTTCATTTGCTCCAACCTGAATAGGAAATTAAGATTACAAAATTTATACGGAAATAAATTTGTCATAATTCGAAATTGCCATTGCCTTGAAAATCATATTACTTTTTATTGTTATTAATATTAATATTCTAGTATGAACACTTTTATTTCATTAAAGTCACGATGAATAGCTTGACTGCGAAGACAACTAAGTAATAAAAATGAGAGATCTTTGTTTAGACCTATTTAAATTTTTGCAAAATTTTTACAAAGGTTCCATTTGCAACTTTAATTCTAGTAACTGCTTGAATTGCTTCTGAAGGATGTGAAAATTCTTCAAGTGATCATGCAATGGGATCATTTTGAAAATGACCAACACAACCAGATAGTCCTTCACTCCTCTCATTCAAGTTACTGTATCATTTTATTCTAATTAGAAATTACAAGAGGCAGTTGTTACATTCCCTGCAAAAGCTCTGCAGGGAAGTTCCATCATTTTTGCCGTGCAGAGAAGATGCCAAGTTACTTAGTTGGCTTCATTGCATCGCACATATACATACAGTATAGCAATACTATTCATTTGTGGTGTAGTTTGAAATGTGTAAATTTACACTTAAAGAATGTAGCTTTACTTGACTGGTAGAAAGCAAACCGCAAGTTGCCTTACATAATTTTAAACTGATTGGAGCGAATAAGATTCGACGTTTATGTGTTAGGGGTTGAGGAAGAGGGGAGGAAAGTGTGGGTAAATGCATACACACGACCTCTTCTGCGATTTATTACAACTCATAAACGCAAATAACTGTAATTAGGCAGTTTACATGAGAATCGTGTTGAGGTGGTGCACAGGCGACTCAGAGCCGATCCAACTGCGTTGTCACGTGGCTAGATAGCTCAGTGAACGTGAACAGCATATCAGTTGTTTATTCGTTCTTGACGGAAACGGAAAAGCGATAATACGTGGGAAAGTCTTTTTCCTTTTGATAAGAATTAAGGTGTTACTCTTGCCCGCATTAATTTATTTCAAGTGCAGCTGTGATGAATGCATAGGTTTCTATTTTTTCGCTCCTACAACATTGTTTTATAAAGGAAACCCACAGGTCAGCTAGCTGATAATGCACAAGTTTTAGCACTTTCTTCTGCTCGCAATCCCTTCCTGAATCCTGTTGCACTTTACTTGCATTGTTTTCCACATCTCACACTCTCTACGTATCCCCTGCCCCATTTTCTCCTCCAGGAAGAGCCTTCTTTTCTTGTTATTTATGTATCATGCCTTCGCCCATCTTTTAAAGAAGAGGTGCTTATCTTATATCTTGTTTTGGTGCAAAATATAAGAAATGACATTGTGGTACGTGTACGAGATTTTGCCTTCACATCAAAATACACAAATTTTGTTTCAATTCTCAGCAACTGGTTGTTATAATCCTATTCAAGACTGCAGGGTATCAAGGTATACATTGGATGCTTTAGGTGTTCTTGTTGTTTGTTAGCTTTTTTAGATGTTGTTGTGGCTTTTTGTGTTGTTGATGCCGGTATTGATTGTATCGATCTTGCCGACAGAGTTTGAAAGGAAGAGGTGACATTGAAACGGAAAGGGGATGGATAATAACTGAATCATTTCTTGACATTTTGATCAGAATACATTGTTCTAATGCAATATCTTGTTATTTAGATGACAAAAATTAACATTCTTCTCATTCCACTCAGAGTTCAGTGCATCACGTACATTTTCATTTACGGATCATCGAGTTTTCAACATAATTGCACAAATGAACTTGTAGTTTATCACTAACAGAATTAAAGATCGACTCACTTACAGAGTGGTAATCAAGGAAAGAGTTATTTGGTGCTATAGCTTGGTTTTTGTATACAATAGCACACTTCAGGTGATTGCAGCGCATAAGTAGGTCTCTCTTTCTATCCCTATGACATAACGTTGATGTCAATATACTCAAAGGTGGATTGTAATTGAACACGTCATCATGACGAAATAGCAAAGTGTCCGTTGTAATTTCCCTAAGTGAGGTGCAGCATTAATTGCATGGTATATGAATTTTCAACGTGCAGTGAAGATGACAGTTCAATAACCTTGATGCAACTTCTCAATGTTATTATTCAATTCTATCAAAAGGAAAACTCTTGAATTACATTCCAGGGACAACCTCCATAGCTCTCTCTGCTATGATATATTAAATAATGATTGTTCTTTTAAATTCCTGATGCATTGCTTTCTTTTCAGATCTTGGATGAAAAGACAGACCTACAAATCCTGACTTGTATTAGCTATCTGAAAAAAGACTCTGGTAATGCAATTTTAGTGACAAAATATTTAATTGTAAAGTTGAAAGTCTTTTTAGCTTTTTAAAAAAATCTGGCTGTAAATATTGGATGATCTGAAAATTGATGTAAACGTCTAACGGTTAAATTGTCTAAATTTTATCTGCGAATTATGGATAACTTTTGTACCCGGAAAGAAAAATTGTCGGATCAACTGTGAGTTTCAGTTGGGGTGGTGAATTATGAGACATGGCGTACTGATTTTTGTGTGCTTTTGATTCCGGATTCGGTCTTGCATTTTTCGACGGAGTGAGCAAATGCAATAAATCGCACTAGGAGCTTTGACCCATCATTAACCTCCCAACGGCAACTCTAGATCTAAAAGCCAGCGAACCAGCTGTCGATCAATGATGACAAAATCTCATTCGAAAGTTTGTCTCATTTTCTCACAAAGTCTAATTTGCGCACAAAGTTTGCTGGTAAAAAAATCCGCCTCAATCACAAAGGAAAAAAGCATGAGCAAAATCATAACTGCAGAGGTTATAAAAAATGCAATTCCATGTAATGTATGCAATACATATATAAGTCAAGTCGGAATTTCTTTTTTCTCTCCACTTGCAATATATCGCCCCTTCCAATATATCAAATATATTTGCAGTTCTCGTAAGCAATGAGTGACTTTTTGTCCGCTAGGTAACGTTCAGATCGCCTTCAGTTTTCATGTCCTAAATTGCACTATAAGGCAAATAAGGAAATTCACACCCTCGCCTCGTCAGATACCCGTCAGGGATTTGGAAAATGAAATGAAAAATATAAGATCTAGAGCTGCAGTGAAGATGAAAATTGCCAAGAGGGTCGTTCTATATATGAAAAGTTGGCAATAATACCACTTTAGCAATTCACCCCTGTCTTTTGAACACGTTTATGGATTTCATAATCCGTGTATATACGAATGCAAGCTATGGCACACATGTGTACTTCCTATAAATAAGTTTACATATTGCAAAGCTTTTTTTCTCAAATTTATTCCAATTCTTCCTATAACTTTCTTGTATATACCTATAGTGTTCCAGCTTTTGAGAGAATTATGGATATTGTTTGCTCACGGTACAACTGTGTTCAATTTAAGTTATCAGCTTGAATAAATGCGCAGGGTGTAATGCAAAAGAGAAATGTGAAATTTCATGCATAAGGATTTAGGAAGAAAATAGAATATTGGCCCTGGCAAAGAAAAGTTTTCGTATGAGGGAATAGTATATTTCTTAATGCGTCAGTGTGGCTTGTTTTCTGCTCCTGAAATATTGGTGGGAACTGTCGTCCGACAGTCTGGCTTCAGAACAGCTCTATAGAAGGCTAAATTTAAGAGCAGCCAGCTCCATTTCCGCGGACTTTCAGGCCATTTTTGTCGGTTCTTGCTAACGTACAACGCCACTAAATTGCCAAATGTAGTATGAAAAAAATTAAGCACTATTACATTGCAGCTTGCAATGGTGCAATTTATACAAGAGTAATCTGCACATTTGTTTCGCATTAAAGAGCAGGCATATATATGTGCACAGAGTCTATCATTACCTCGTAATTTAGCATCAATTGCCAGATAAGTTACTATAATTAGTCTTCCGTGTTGCACGTAGTATATGCTGTTATGTGTAACTTCAATTAATTCACCATTAAATAAATTAGAATTCAAATTTGTTAAAACCAGTTCCAATCCCTATTCCAATTTGCAAAAATTCCACGGACCAAAGGTCTGATATTTCACTGTATCGAATTTGGAACAATTTCCATAATGATATTGATATGTTGGTTTCAGTTTCCGTTTTTGCACTTGCAGCCAGACCACGCCGCAAATAAAGTAAATGATCCCCAATTATGTCAGCATATATGCCGAAATGTGAAGCTGCATCAAAGTCGGGAAGTCTTTCTATAACAAGGATATAAAGTTGTTGCTTCCCCAAGGAGTCTCAGCTGCAAAAATGTGGTTGACGTGACATAACGCACACTCTATAAATTTTCTCACGAGGTGTTCTGCGGTGTAACAACTTTATATTTGGTACTTTTAATTATTAAAAAGATAGAAACAGATGTTTTCAGTACTCTAGTTTCAACCTCAAATTCACCAATACAAAATTAAGAAATGATCATACCAATAATACTTGTCACAAAAAACGCAGAACTACTAAATTAAAAAATTAAATTAAAAAAATCAACAAAAACATCGGAAATATTAAAAAAATCTGCAGTTATTTGCATTGGTAAGTGTATTTAGTACTGTAACCAAAAAATATGTTGACTGCGAATTAATAACATTTTAAATAGTTTTGCGTCCAAAAAGTAGATCACTTGGTAAAGAACTAACATTGACTGCTGATTAAATTCTCTGAAATTCCCCCAAACCCGCAAAGTAATTTAAAATAACTTTGCATATTTCGTATCTGAATAGCATTTTTATACGAATCGTGTTCATGTTTATATAACGTATACATATTAATATTCATTGCATGGTGTTATTATTCGCCACATTTTGCATTTTCAGCGTCATCTTGATTTCCGTGTCTATGTGCAAATTTACATTCTGTGCAACTCATATCTGCTCATTTGAAAGACAAATTATCATTTATCCATATTCAATGCTTGTGTGTGCCGCTCTTATATAAAACACTATATGCCATGTATACGCTATTAAAATTTTTTATATCTTACTTGATAGTTTATAAGAGAGGAAGTAGTAAATTTTTCAGCTCGCACAAGTGGTTTTATCTGAGCAAGTTTCACGTGCATCAGCTAGAGACGAAAGCGGTCCAGATGCATGGGTCATGCATCTCAAGTTTCTCAAAGTCGGACGTTTGCTCTCGTCTTTCAAATTGAACATTTCTGTAAACGAGTAAATCACGCCAACTAAAGTGTAGCCTATGTATATAGGCTATAAACACATGTGTGTATATAACCGTATATGTATATACACAGATACACAT
>WWPM01020099.1:0-15560 GCA_023279145.1 Glomeris maerens | reverse complement strand
AGATTTTGTACGTTATAAACTTCTCAATAAATTCATTCAACGAATTTAAAGTTATACATACAAAACTTTAATTCCTACCATATGGTAGCAAAATCAAAAAGAAATGTTCTCATCAAGTTCCCCAATTCCTACGATTTTATAAACTATTTCGTAAAGCGAATTTCCCTGAATTTTCCAAGTAAAGTTTCAACGGCTGCTTTCAAAATGTCATCAACTATAAACTTGCAAATATCAATATGTTACCATATAGCCCTCGTACAGGAAGTTAATATTGCTTCAATAATTATAACCTAGTTCCCAACTTCATTCAACTTTTGTGGTCACATACCTAATGCGAAGGAGGGGAGGGAAAAAAATGCAGTTTTGATAAAATGACACAACATTTTCTACCTTTGCAACTTGTAAACCTATTTTTGTTTTTTGTTTTCCCCATAACCATGTCCGCATGATACATATATATTATGTAGATAGATAGATATATAGTAGAATTTCATGCCATATTTTTCATTTGATGGTCTGGGGAAAATGGAGTTTTGAACTATATATTGTACCTAAACGAGAAAAGCCAGCTGTCCATCGATTGTCCAAACACACTTGTGCTGGTACCACACTGTATTTCAATTATTACCATTTTCACCTTTAATAACACTCAAGTTGCACTTTTTATACGTTCACCAGCTGCGTTTCAACAAAAGTTCAAAAATGACGAATTCAAATTGCCAAACTTGTTCACATTCACATTATATATAGTTAACTGATTACCATCACGTCCACGGGTGACATACTTTTTAAAATATCAAAGGACTTTTCGTTAAATTTCTGTCGAAATTAACAATGTAATGAGATCTGTTATGGAAATGAACAAGTAATGGTGCAATGTTTAGATACATATTGCCGTAATATTTGCAAGTTGAAATTCAGAAAATTGCGCAACATATTCGGCTTTAGAAATCTTCCTAAAAATACAAATGAAACGCCCATTTCTCTGTAAGCAATGTTCAAACACTGAAAGAATATATTGGTAAAATGCAATGAATCACAAATATAGGATTTAAAAGAGATAAAAATGGGAACACAAAGGTATATATCGTATTATTTCAGATAAGTGTCTGAAGTTTGCTCTTGTTTTTCTTATCTGAAAGATTCGGGAAAGTCTTAAAGGTCTTTTTCTCTACACAATAGCCTTGGAAAAAAAAAGTAAAGCACAATGGAAAAAGCCAGATAAGCGGCAAACCCTATTGCGTTTTCGCCCAACAAATGCTGTTTTTATTCCTATATAGTGTCACGTGACATCATCGAAACACATACAACAACCGACACACATGGTCATTTCACAATTTCAACACATGTGCAGCGTAGCTTTTGCACAACGATGACGCATTCGCAAATACAGAGAGACATTATTACGAACAACATTTGCCCCGGATATCGATATCGACCTGCAGCCGATACATCGATATTTCATTTATATATTATAGTGAAATGACATTATTTTATTCGTCATTATTTTCACTTAATTCCCACATAAACTGAACTTCTGTCGCTTCTCTAAAATTGGATATTGATTGATATTCCCCGCTAATTCGTCCCAGCATCTACAGTTCCAATTTACGCCACTAGACGGCACATATTTGTTTCGCTTCATATTGCTCTTATCTTACTTCAATGCATATCTGAAATTATAAGAAAAAGATTACGTTGTTGTAATTGTAGGGTATATAGAGGCCTACTTTGTAAACTTCTTTTTATCAGTTTTAGCAGCGCCATCTACTGGCGAATGTGAAGCACAATTACATAACCGCCCTCGGTATATCTTTATCCAATTGGAAGTTTAATAATCTAATCCGATTGTACTATAAACAAATGTTTCTAATTTCCGACAACAAGTAATTTATTATAAATACAAAATGAATAAGTTATTGAATAAATTTTCAGGCAATAGACATTAATAATGGAAATTTAAATACAATTACTACGAACTTTGCTGCGAAGGAAAACAAATCCTCATGTTCAAATTTGCTTAAAATTGAACGCAGGTTTGTCGGAGTTTCTAATAGACTATAAACCCTGATCCTGTCACTGTATCTGTAGGGAAATAGGAACAAAAGTGAAAGCATTCGTGCAAAAGTTTGCTAGCTTTTCCTGGTATATGTAGACAAACACAAAATGACAATTCCTATTCCAGTTTTATTTTGTCCGCGTGTTGCACGTCACAAAACCCATCTTTTCACGCAGTAAATAGGAAAAGCAAACGGACATTTGGCCCCAATTCACACCACAGTCAAACTTCTCCAATATAGGACCGTGAATTTCTGCTGGGACCATTTTGTTGGAGACCATCTGCGATTTACTGACAGCAAACTATTTTAATTTAAAAATTCCTTGTGCGAAATAGACGATTCTTTGACTCGATATAGATTTCATCATTTCAAAATAAGGATATTATATGTACTACGATCTGTATAATTTTGAAAATACAGTATAGCATCCGTACTTAGAAATGCGCCTATATAAGAAAACCAGTTTCTTTTAATCTTGATGCTCCCCTTTTTAATTGCATGCACAGACAACTTTTGGTTCATCAAAAATGCTAATGCACTCATTTCTATTGGCCACTCACCTTTATAAGCACTTATAATATGTACTTATTTATTTACAAAAAAACAAACGCTCTTTCAAAGCTGTCCGTATTATTTTCATACAGATTTCCCCATTTCCCTATCGAAATTCACCAAGAATTTAAACTACGACTTCCATTTGAAGATTTCCTACAAACAAACGGAGAATGGAGGAAATGGCGGCCATTGTTAGGCCTTAAATTCGTCAAATCACTCCTTGTTATTATATGAACAATGTAATGAACACAATTTCCTGCTTTTGCTTTTCCCCCTTCTTGGATAACGATTATGTATTAGCAATACAATTTGGCTGCACATGCTGGGTCCATTGTTTTCTCTCATCAAACAACACCATACTTTTTTTTAGTACTTATAGACAGACAGCTTTAGCAGCTACGGACATTCTCATTTATCCAGATGATCCATTTCTCAATTTGAATCTCGTATTAAATACAGAGTAACTTTGCAAATAACCAATTCTGAAGGAAGTCGTAGTTTGATCGAGTGTAATTTTCCAGGGACCTTACTTATTAGGTCACAACCTGCAAATAGAGTAAATGGATCGATTTGAACGCAAACAAACAAAGCAAAAATGGCCGACTAGGCTTCAATTCAATTCACCCTGACCCAATTTTTCTGGCTGTTATTTTTCCAATTCAAAATGCGTGTTGTGGCAACGGTTACATATTATTGATTGACACTCACTAGGAAGCAATATCGATAATACAGTATCGATATTGGTTTCAACATTTACCATAAGGAAAAATAATCTTTCCCCATCTAAATTTAATAACTCACTGATATAATTCCACATTATATTCGTGAAATTTGAATTGAAATTACGAATTGGAATAACGAATCAACATTACAATGTTGCTTATTACTTACAATTCAAGTCTTAAACTCATAAATCATTTCTATTATAGTTTCTTTTACATCGAAGTTTTGCCTAAAATATTTGAATAACTTAAAAAAAAACGAACTAAAACACCTTCAAATGGGCCTAAATAGGGGAAAAAGCCCTTTCGCAGTTCAACAACTATAATTGCCTAACAACAGTGAACATTTTAGTTGTTATTCGGTTAAATAAGCTTTGTAATTCAACAGGAAATGTTGATGTGACGAAATGCTATTTCAAAAACCACAAATGGGCTTAAAAAGGGAGAAGAAAAAAGCCCTTTTTACTGGTCACTAACTTGTTACATAATTACATAGTGCCTGGGAACTTAGGAGGTCAAAGCATTTCAGGGTCAAAGTCGGTGTAAACCAGGTAAAATTTCTTTGCCATCATCTCCTTATATTAGAGGTCAACATTCATCGTTACATGGGGCTTTTTCAGGACAATAATTTAGGAAATGCGGAAAGATTAAGAACTGATATGGGTCACTTACAGGAATTTAGGAACACTGCAAAACTGCGAAATAGCTGCTAGCCAAGATGGCGGCAATTTCAAAACCAGACGCGTGACGTCACTGATGACGTCACGCGCAACAGCCCGTTATTTCATTGACATTGCGCGCCGCCTATCGCCTTATATAAGCACCAACATCGCCATTTACATCATATTGGAAACGAAATTCAACATGAAGAAAACTTTCTTGAAATTAATTACCTCATTACATTTAAATCTGGTAATTCTTCATTAAATCACGAGTTATTTACGAATTAAAAACAAATATACAATTTCCTCAAAATGTTACAAACACAACTGAAATCACGAGTCAAAATACAGGGTGGCGCAAAAGTACCCTTACACTTAGCAAATTAAGGCGAGATTACTGTTTTTAGTGAAGGAAATTATGTATTATTAATTTAATTTGAACAGTTTGAAATTTGTTAAGCGTAAAGTTACTGCATTTTGACTCGTATAATTTCAGTAAAGTTTTAAATCAATACAAGGCCCAATCGAGACATAGATTATGCACTACGTACTTGTGAATAGCTCGTAATTTTATTAAGAAACTAAACTTAATAACAGATAACAGGGCAAACTGTTTGACATTCCAAATATTTAGGGCCTAATCATCATTATCGATATTAGGAGCATAATTTGTACCAAATTTCAACTTAAATTACGTATAAATGTGTATTTGTTTTTTAATCGTGAATATCGCGTAATTTCATTAAGAAACGAGTTCATTTCAGTGTTTGAATTTCAAAATATATACATGTAAAGTTTACAGAAAGTTAGTGGCAATTTAGAAACACACACTACGACATGATCCGGTGTTTTTCATTGTATGTACGTACATGTTACATGAGAAATGTAGATATGAAGCTCGGTGAATATAATATATAGTAGGTATATAAAGAGCAAATAAAACAGGTTACAGGAAACCGGTGGGCAAAACAATGATGTTCATATAAAGTGTCACGATCCTATAGGAAATAGGTTACACCTGTGTAACTCAACTCCGCTTTCAGACAACAAGGATGTGCATGTAACAATGCAAAACTGCCCTAACTGACAACGTGTTCCAAATGAAATCTCTCTCACTTGCTAGAAAATAACCTTGTTCAACTTTGCGCAGTTGTATATTTTAATTCCTCTTATACAAACTTAATTATGTTTTGATTAATCGCCCCGCCCCCTTTCAAAGTGCGCCATTGTTTCTTCGTTTCCAAATAAGAGCGGCAAAATTGGGTCAAGGGAGTAAAAGGGCCGTTCGAATACATTTTCTCTCCTGATCCCAATAGGCCTATCTATATACATGGTCTCCAATTTCTAAACTTTCTCACACTTACACCCTGTACAGCCAATCTCGTATCTTAACCGTTTCTTATCCAACGATTCTTAGAAAACATGGCTGCATTGTGGGACAGACAACATAACACCTTATCGCTGAATCAACAATGGAACAATCGAAATAGAAATTAAAAAGCAGCTCTATTATGAGACTATATTAATTAGTAGGTCTTATGACAAGCCCAAAAGCAACACTCAAGGGCTCAGCCCCCTGAAAGCTTCTTCTAAAAATAAGGACATATCGTCGCTATCAGTTTGAAAAGCCGGTGCAAAACTGCGACAGTGGCGCCATCGTCTGCGATCGATCCAAGTTCGTTTGCTATTTGCACTCGTATTTAGGACAGTTTTCAGGTGAAGGACCTTCAGACGTTCAAATCCGGTTTGCAGCCTTTCAGACGAGGATTTTACAATAATAACGCACGGCATTTTCAATTTGCAAATAACTTTTGCCTCGCGGTCATTGGCAACAGTGGCTCGTTTTTAAATAGCAAGTTTTTCCTGGCAAAAAGGCCTCAAACACTGAATGTAATGGTATTGCAAGGACCTTTGTTCGATGTTATAAAGGAAAAAGTCCTATTAATTGAGACTTTAAAGGGTTCAAGTCCTCAGATAACAGTAGGATCCCTATTGGGCAAATTCATTTTCATTTGAAAAAAAATGCGAATTGGATCTAACAAATCTCACTTGGATGCTATATTATCGATATCAAGTAGGTTTTTCCAATAATAACTGACAGTTTCCTTAGTTTCCAAGACATTTATTTGGCCGCCATTACGCCAGTCATCCGTAATTTCCGACTGTTTCGATGGCGGTGCTACAACATTCACGACCGAAGTATACGGATGGAGTATTCCACCAACCCAATTGTGACGTCATCACGGTGCGTCCGTTCGCCACCGGCGCAAAACGCATTGTGACGTCGGCATGGTGCGTTCGCCCCTGACTGGCTAAAGGAAAAAGCTAGTTCCACTGGCATTGCCCGATTCGCTACATTCGAATTTCCCCCACATACAAAAATCCCCATACAGCGCCACCTAGCAAGGGTGACTGGAAATCGCAACATTAGCTCGTCAAGGACCCGAAAGTGGCGCAATTGCTAAAATAACCGTATTTCCTTTCAACGGCGGGAAAAATAGTTACTATTTCAATGAACAAGACTCGATTGAAGTACTAATACAAATTCACCAGCTATCAATCAACAGCGATTTCACGCTCGAAACTTCCCAATTTTCCATTTCCTATCTCAATTATTGCACAACATTTCGCCTTTTACACACCGTTTTATACACAGCAGCGTTATTTGGTTTACGACTAAATCAACTAAAAAAAGGGAACCGTTTAATGACCCTACTATCAGGCTAACGAATGGATTAATTAAAGAGTAACAAAATTGGGAACTGACCTACTCCGAAGACGATCCGCCATCTTCTGCGTCGTCTGCGCAAGTGCGGCAAAAAATACTATTTCCGGTACTACTTGGGCGGAGAATCGCACCACTTCACAACTTGCACTTTATTCTGTGACTGAAAATGGTAAGTTGTCTTTTAAAAACGAATAAAATTCGGATATTTAAACGATTCTTTACTTTCTTGACGCAATTGCAATTAATTTCAGTACTTTTCTCACTTATTCGCGATCGAATTAACGCAATTTTTGATCATTTTAATATTTTCCCCCTTGTTTTTATACGAGTCAATTTCTGTTGTTTTTACTATTATAATACATTGTCTTCGTTTTTGTCTTTGCAGTTTCGCAATCAGTACGACAATGAAGTTACCGTATGGAGCCCTCAAGTGCGTTAGCATAAGAGTCAATTAATCTATAATTTAACCGAAACACAATTATATACATTCAGTATTTTTTGGTTATGCATTTTAAAAGGGCCGTCTGCATCAGGTGGAATATGCCATGGAGGCTGTTAAACAAGGTTCTGCAACTGTTGGCTTAAAAAACAAGAACCACGCTGTGCTGGTTGCACTTAAAGTCGGTTATAGAGTAGAAATAAAGCTTTAAATTTCCCCATTTGAATGATATGTCCTTAACTTGTGTGCAGAGAGCTTCTTCCGAACTGTCTGCCCATCAGAAGAAGATAATCCCCATCGATGACCACATCGGCATGACCATCGCGGGTTTGACCGCAGACGCTCACGTCCTCAGGTCCTACAAACCAACGAAAAGTATCTTAGAATGAATGCAAGAACTTAGTAATCGAAATGCCATTTTTTTCTGAAGTCGATTCATGAGAACAGAATGTCTGAATAACATCTACGCGCACGGTTCGCCGTTGCCGGTCAGTCGTTTGGTGCGCCTGCTAGGAAAAAGTATCCTTGTCCAATTTCCAAAGTGGAAATGCACAAAAGTTTTTAAAGAAATCCTAAACGAATTTCAGAAATGCAAGTTTGCACGCAGCGGTACGATCGCAGACCGTTCGGCGTCGGGCTTTTGATCGCCGGCTACGATGTAAAGATTTCCAGACAAAAACGGCTATCGCTTATATATCGGTATAAAAATACGCACAGCGTTTCAGGATATGGGCCCTCATCTGTATCAGACTTGTCCGTCCGCGAACTACTACGACTGCAAGGCGATGGCCATCGGAGCGCGTTCCCAATCCGCGAGAACCTATCTGGAGAAACACCTCGCCGAATTCCCAACATGTAATCGTTAACCGCGCGCGATTTGCAATTCTGCCGTTTGTTACGTGAAATTTGAAACTTAGGCGGACTCGAGGAGCTGATCAAACACGGCCTGCTAGCTTTGCGCGACACTTTGCCCAACGAAGAAGAGTTAACTACCAAGGTTCGAATTAATTCGTCCGTATTGTCCAGCAAATCAATGCTGAAATTTTGTTTTTTTTTCAGAACTGTTCTTTGGCCGTCGTAGGACAGGATACCAAGTTTACCGTTTACGACGACAAGGACGTTGGTTCTTTCGTATCCTTTACGGTTTCGGATTTTGGCAGGTGAATATTTGCGGTTCGGTGTCCTTGAGTCTTTCGCGAACAGCTGAAGGGACTCGAAGGCGAGGAGCGTACCAGACGTGCCGCGCCTGCAGAGGACAAAGACGTAAGAGCGCCAACGTGAGACGCGTCGGTAGGCTTTCGATTTTGCGTTCTAACCGTTTCTTACGTCAAGGCTCCGATGGAAGAGGACAAGAAGACTCCTCCTCCGAGCGGCGAGCCTTCGACGGCAGCGGCGGAAGAAGACGTCATGCACACCGATTAACGTTTCGATTTTCAATAGACGCGTGCACGTTGTATGCCAATTTGAAAGTGCAAAATGTTTTTGACACAATAAAAACAATCGGCTGCGTTGTCTACTTGCCGTTCAACTTTCCAGATCTTCCTGTACTACAGGGTTGCGAAAAAAGTAATTTACAGGTAACCACGGTGAAGGAAATCCTAGTGGCCCTATTAGCCGAGTCCCTATCCGGCCCTTTAACTATCAAATTTATGTATGTGTATTCTTTATTTGCGCTGTTGTAGCTCGTTAACCTTCAACCTTGAATACAAAAGTGCATTGTGTACAATAATACGTAGTTTCTGCTGTTAGTTATTTAGTTAATTTCCAGTAATCTGGTGTCATTTAACAAATTGTTTACTGTAAAGTTACTTTTGCGTCACCCCGTATGTGCCCACATTTGAGAGAAAAATAACGTTCGAAAAATTGAACCCAAAAACCCAGTAAAATCTGCTTGTTAAGAATCTGCAGGAAGCGATTGTAAAATTAGACTTTGCCGTCTTTATTTCTCTGTTTTGGAATGATTGAAACAAACTATTGAAGTTTGAATAGTCATCAAGTTGGTACGCCAATTAATAGATTGTTCTTAAGCGTGCATTCGGGGGGATTCAGGGTGCTAAGGGTGACCGCGTAACCCGCGGACTCGGCGCGCAGCAAGCGGTCGGTGTCTACGAGTCCCATGCACCGTTTCCCTATCACGTCGAAAACCAATACGTAAGGCGAGATAACTTGAGGGAATTTGCAATTCGTTCGCCTAAAAATACCCTGTTTCTGTTTGTGCCCGTTTTGGTGAGTTTGATCCGCGGCATGACACAACGTCAAGTATTCCTAAAAGTAATCCTTCATAAAGTGAAACCAAAATACGTTTTCATGTCGCAAAATAAGCAGAAAATACTTGCACTTGTGGACAGCATTTTGAAAGGTTCGCTCAACGGATGAGTGACCGTGTGAGTGTCGCGCGTGGCACCGTAGCAACACGGGCACACTACGAAAGAGGCCCTTTGCGCTAAGCACGCGTTCATCACGAGGTCCGTCGCAACTCCGCAAGCGTGCAGGGCTACGCCTATATCGAACGGCCCTTGGAATCGGCCTAAATTACACTGGCAATATACTTCAAATAAGTACATAATCCCACCTTAAAAACCTTCAAAAACAGTCGTGTTCAATTCACACGCACCTGGTACACGATACAATTGTCCAATTTCAGCAATTGGATCCTGCGCAACGCCTTTTCCACCGACTTTTCTTTGTTTTCAACGAGAATAACTCTACACCGAGGTAGTTTGACGGCGAGCATTATTCCCAAATGTCCCTTTGCGAGAAAATGAAACAGTCAATTAAAACATTAGCGTAATTTCAGATTGAGAAAACGTACGTACGTACGCCTCCCGAGCAGAAGTCGACGACGGTGTCTCCGCTTTTCGACAGCGAACGGGCCGCGCAAGCCAAGTTCTCCAGTTGTTGGCATTTGTGCTCCAAACGTTCTTCCGGAAGATCACCTATTGTAAGGAAAGGAAAAATACGTACGTGCTTCAGACTGAATACCGTACGGAAATGTACCTTCTCGAGGATGCGCGGCCGCGGGTAAATCGAGCCAGAAGTTTTGCGACTGTCCGGTGCAAGTTTTTTCGCAATAGAGGGCATCGATACTGTTGTTCTAACAAATTAAAAACAAACCGATTAATATTAATAAGCTATGGCAGTAATGGTTGTATACTATGTACTACAATCAGTGCTGCCACTCGCAGGGAAAACAGGGAATTTGGAAATAGATTTAAAAAGTCAGGGAATTTACAAAATTATTGAAAAATCAGGGGATTTGAAGGCAATCCATGCTATTTCCTCATCTACTGATGAATTGTAATTGCAGACTGTTTGTATCACTTTGTAATTAAATCAGTTGCTCAAGTTGTAACTACAATGCTATATTTTGTATAATGCGAAAAGGAATGTTCTTAATTTATGATTTTCAAACGAAGAATGTAATGAATGGTATTACTATTTTTATATTTGTGAAGTTTTAAAAATCAATGAAAGTTTGAAATGATCAGGGTAAAAGTCAGGGAATTCAAAAAATCATATAATACTTGCACTTAGTTTCTGCAAAACGGCATCGATGGATTCCTGACGCGTGTGCTTTTTACCTCGCGATTTCACCGAACCTTCGTCTCTAATAATTATCAATTTTTAATAAAAAAAGGACAATGTTTATATATTTGTATGTAATATACAATGTGCGAAATACCGGAGGACTTGGGAGTTACTTTCCAGATCAATCCCCGCAAATTTGCGTTCAACTACTTCCGAAACACGGAATCCCAACGCTTCGGCAGCAAATTTGATCCTCGAATTACTACTTATCATTCTGTTATACCAATTTACGATTCTCGGGATTTTATGCCCAAATCTTTGCCAGAAATCTTGCATCTGCCGGTTTAAAATAAATTCATCCAATTGTATAAAGTAATTAGACCTCTGTGTTTTATAAAAAAATGTACCGAAATACGAGAAATGCAAGCAAAAATGATGATATCTGCAATTGTCATTTCTGGTCCTTCCGCAAAATCATGTTGGGAACCGGGATTCAAATCCGTTGAACCTTTCTTATTGTTACGGACGCAAACAGGTTGACCAAGTTGCGTTTCAAAATTCAATATCTCATCGGGTAAATTTACCGATCCACTGTCGGCATTCCTTGAAATTCATTGCAACCCTTACTTTAATAAATACATTCGTTGAAATTCTTAAAATGTGTAATGAAAATAAATTTAGTACCAAGAAGAAATGTGACATTTGGCTGCGTTTATTAGATCTATTTCGCAGAATTTAGTCCATTTGGATACCTACAAATTGTAGTAAAATGCGTTGTGATCATATTAATAATAATAATACTATATTTACATATACCTCTGCGCATGACATCAAACTTCTTTGCCTGAAACCCTATGGGAAAAATTCAAGTTTCTAAATTGTGTCTTTATAATTCCTGTATTTTAATTCCTACCAATAAACATCTGTCCTCGTCCGCAGAATCTCTAAATAAATGCCTAACAACGGCACAAATGCCAGAAATGTAGAGGTAATTACAATCTGAAATCTTCAAGATTGGGAGAGAGCAATTCAAAACCTGAAACAAAATTCAACTCGATCTTGTATCATTCTGAAATATAACTAGGTATGTATATGTAAATATAGCAGAAGCATGCCTCTGGCTCAATTTCACTTTCTTCGCAAAACGAGGAACCGCATTTTCTAACTTTAATCGAAGTTATATTGATATTCTCGGAATCGATTGGCTTCGAAGTCCGGACGAAACTCAATTCAGTGCTGGATTTTTGGCAGCAATACTTCGCAAATAAAGTTACAAACGCCTCCAGAGAAACTTCCAACCAACTTTCATCCTCTCCGTAATAATCGAGAAATAATACAGCCATATATACGGCGTTTATGGATGGCTAAAGACGTGGAAACGCAGAGCGACATATGGGGGCAGCCATATTGGCAAACGAGGGAACATCCGTAAATGATGTTATTGAAATCGCCAAAAATGCTTTTTAAACTGTAATTTGAAAGGGAATAAATGTGCAATATCAAGCAATTCAATTAAACTGATACTGCACTTTACTTAATTTGTACTAATCTCTGAAAATCATATTCCTATTGTCCAACGATCAGTATCAAGAACTTTAGCTATAGCTGCGCCGCCCTGGTGGACAAATCTTTGCTACGGTTTCTAGATGCGTGTACTACTGTTCCTTTGTCTGGTACTATAAATGTAACAAAAAACATGACAAAGCAGAATTTGTAAGGTGCAGTTGAACAAGATGAAACTTGCACGTAACGGCCTTGTGGCAGGGCCAATTATTTTTTTTCGGATTGCGTGACTCAAGTTACATAACATGGTGCAATCCACGATCAAAAACGTCTCATTATCTGGAAATTCACCATGAACGATAACATTTCGAGATAAAACCGTATTGAAACTGAAATGTTTTGCAGCCTACTACAACGGGCAATTAAACGCAAGCCGGACGCTTTTTATCATAATGGAGCGTGTGAAACCCGAAGATGGCGGCGAAACGTTCGAATTGCTAGCCTCCATTCCGGGGCAAGGGGAGGCGGCAAGACTGCCAGGCCAATCACATTTTCCAACGGCATTGCCACTCCCTATTCATATATACTCTGAAACAGGGAGTGAAATTCGGAATGCCGGTTCGGGAGCGAGGCGTTCCCCCTTATTGACGTCATAGCTAGTCAACGCAAGGCGTCATGTTCGAGGGGGAGGAGCCGCATCTCCTACTGGACGAATACATACCGATGACGTTTCGAACCGCATTCGTCCAATAGAAAATGAACCCCCTGCCCCTCCCTCTCGAACATGGCTGCGAGAATTCGAAATTGCTACCCTCCACCACAGGGCGCGAAGAAGGCGGCGAAATATTCTATGCTAGCCTCCAATCAGGGCAACTATTGGCCTGGCTGGGGAGGCGAGGCCGTCCAGCCAATCACATTTTCGAACGCCCTACACATATATACACCTCCCCGCTGAAACATGGCTTCCATCCAGCCCACTAATGGCCGTAGCGCCGCCTGGTTTTAGCATGTGACTCCGTCGTCAATTACGAATACGTTTACGTTGTGGCTTAGCTTCTAGGTGAGGTGGAATATTTGGAGTTGTGCTGCTCATAGTACGTTTAGATCGGTGGTCGTGCGGGGGTTTGTGCCGGTGATTTGAGGAGCTTTTCCGCTTCTTTAAAACAATGGCACAATACAGATTAGACGAATTTTGCGGCGATTCTCCATTTTGGGTAAGTTCCAATTAATGGATTAATCTCAATGCTTTTTGCTTGATCCCAAATGCTCAATTTCAACTTTTCATTTGTCATGCTAGCCATTTCTGAAATGACTTTGTATATATTGTACCCTTTTTATCATCTTGTCTATTTCGTTTTTCAATACGAATTGATTAATGGCGATTAAGGTCATTGTCCTGTTAATGAAGCGAGAACAAAAGAATTTATATAATTAGAGGAAATTCAAGTTACAATGCCATTCAAGCTTCTGTATAATGAACAGAAGAAATCCTTGAAATGTTTCCTCGTTTTTTGTCACATATCACATTTTTAAATTGTATATTGCTAAACGATTCATAATTGGAAAATTGCGAGTTTCGCTTTTACGTCTTTTCAAGATTTTGGCGCCAAATCTATATTTTAACAAAAATGCGATGTTTGTTGGTTGCATTTAGTAACAGGAAATCCAGTCTGCAATTGTACTAGTTGTATACACATCAGACTCGGAATTGCAGCTGTTAAAAGAAGCTTAATAACATGTTTTTTTTTGTCGGTTTGAATTACATTTTTCACTTTCATTAACAAGTTACTATTTACAGTACAAAGTACAGAACCAATATCAGTACAAAGACCCTAAATGCAGTTGAAAGTTATTTCCATTTGTACTTCAATAAATAATTAATCGATATCCACACTTATGAATGGGGAAAAGTATGCATTAGCCAATGTTATAATCATTCTAGTTCCAAATTGAGTGGAAAATGAATGAAAATTAACATTTGAAACTGAATTAGTATCGCAGATTAGGGCGATATTCAACATTATCTTCTGAATTGAAATATAGATAAAATTTTGAATTAAAATCCAGGAAACTATTAATTACCTAAAGCTAGATTTTATTCCTAAATTGACGTGTGTAGTTTATTAGTCAGTCAATATATAGATTAGGGTAAAATGTTGCATTTAAGTTTGCAATTTAGGCTAATTAACTGGGTAAACACACGTGATTTTATGACGAGCAATTTGTTTAAAAACTTTAATGACTGATGCAATTTTTAAAACTGACATCTTAAATATTAGTGGTTTTAACTGTAATTAGTATTATTCAATTGTATTCGCTTCAATTGCTTCTTTAGTTTTCTTTGTTCGTTTCGGCGCCATTTTGTTTTTAATCTTTATTTGCTTCCATTGAACTCGCAATTAAAACTTAAACCGTGCACCAGTGTGACTTTATGATTCATTTGTTACGTACTCGGGTTGGCTTTTTTTTTGTTTAAATACAAAATCTAATTGGATGGGACGTTTTCATGCTTTTTTAAAAGCAGAAGTCCTTGAGTCAGAAAATTGCGCAACCGGTTGCCATCAAATTTTTGGAACCGCCTATAAACACTTATGTTTAGTTAGGATTGTGTTTGAAGTTTGAAACGGAAGGTTGGGTGAATAATGAATGAAGAATAAGCGGAAAAAAAGAACAGTCCCATTATTTACAAAGCGGAATTAGCGAGAAACAAAGAACCAACATTCGAATTATGGCCGCCATCTTGACTTAATTTGAAAACATTCTATTTTCATAACCGTCTTCTCATGTTTTTAAATTGCAATATTAAATTAGATTCATGGTTCGACATTGAAACTTTAGCACAGATTACGAAGTAAAATCCCATGATCATGAATTTACAAGCGGGATTAGCTGGAGACATTGTGCAAACATTCGAATTTTGGCCGCCATCTTGGCTTAATTTGAAAACATTCGATTTTCATAACCGTTTTCGCTCGTTTCAATGATCCGTAGACTTTTAATAGCATAATATTGAATTGGATTTACGGTTCGGTATTGCAAGATTACGAAAGAAATCCAGCCCCATTATTATTATTTGCAAAAACCGCAATAGCGAATAATAAAAGAAAAACATTCGATTTTGTGGGCGCCATCTTGGATTAATTTGAAGCATTCCGTGCTCATAACAACGTTTCCTGGCGCCAAACGCAATATTAAATCTGCATTATTGTTTTACGGTTCAGTAGTGACAGTTCTAGCTGTCACGGATGAACTTTGAATTCATTATGTCATTGCCACCGATCATGCAACACAAACCTTATAAATAACTGATAAAAAATGTGAAATTAATCTTGGTGTTCGACCGTTATATACTGTATATATATA
>WWPM01020094.1:0-17671 GCA_023279145.1 Glomeris maerens | reverse complement strand
AATGTTTATTAAATGAATGCGCCATAAATCAAAATCCAAAATAATTAATACTTACCTCCCAAACCCAACTAATTCTCACTATGTATACGTAATAAATGAAAGATCCCTGAGGGGAAGCATTTAACCACTTATTAATAATAATAATAAAAGACTATTATGCTATAATTATAGTGTAGCAGTCTTTTTATATATTACAGTATTGTGTTAATTTTACAGAAATGTGACGAATTGACTGTTATAACATTGATCATTATATGCTGTTTAATTTCTTTGAAGCTGTAATCTTTTCGGTTTCCTTATCATCCCGAGAGATTTACTTGCCGCAATTGTATATAGGTTCCAAGGGGAATTAATACTTTATACTGCTTAATCCACATTAGCTAATAAATTGAATTATATATGCCGGGAACATGTGAAATTCTCTACTTATCGTCGAGCCATATGTATTTCAATTTACTTAGTTTAGTTTCGCTTTCACAATTAACACTGCAAATATAAACTGCCAATACTAAACATATATATATATATATGTGCATTTGTAGCAAAATTGTCTATTTTCCAATAAAATATTTGACACGGTATAGCAAAAAAGTGGTTGGAATTTTGCAGATGTTAGTTAGTTACTCACCACATTTTCCGACTTCCGCATAATACTCATTGTCACGATTATGTATTTTGCATTTCATTTTTGTCAAGACTATATTTAAAGGTATCCAGGTGAGCAATACATATTTACTATAATATTAAAGCCACATAGTCATTTTCTAAATGATTAATGGTAATTAAACTTTGGAAATTATAAATCCTGTATAGTATTAACATTTGTGATCAATATAATGAACATTAAAATGCATAAAATGACATCTACAAAGTTCACATTGTTGGATCACCGATCTCCCTCTATTAACGACCAATAATAATGGATTCCTCCGCACACAAATGTGTTTTATCTGTATGTTACTAAGGTGTAGTCGTAAAAGTGTACTTTCCTTATCAAAAGTTACACTGAGTTACTTACAAGCATGTGACTGCTGTACCAAAATATAATTTCACGTCAGTGTAAAACGCAATATTAATTCCTCGCCATTTTTAACATTAGATGGCGCGAAGATCAGCATTTGCCAGGATAACAACAGATGTTATTGCGTTAATCGCAGGTACACATTTCAATATTTCATATACACTTAATCAGTTTTAAATTGTATCAAAACATGTTGCAATTTTAGTTGGGTTGCCCTGCATTCTCATATATCAACTGGTAACACCTTACCAACGAGGCTTATTTTGTACCGACAATTCAATTAGGTATCCTCGAAAGGACGATACCATTTCAGGAACTGTTGTCATAATTGTTGGATATGTTTTGCCACTCATTCTGGTATTTATTCTTAATTATATAGTAATTTTCATTAAATTGCAAAGCATAGTTTCAAATTAACAGATTACAACATGTGAGATTGTGCGCTACAAACTGGGAACTGACAGAGACCTGGACATTGCTAATCCTCTTGCTTTCAAATGCTACCAAAATGCAATTGCTTTCATATTTGGGGCCATTTGCACTTCACTTGTCACTGTAGTCGGTAAAGTAACCGTTGGAAGACTGAGACCTCACTTTTGGGATGTCTGTTCACCAATGAACATAAGTTGTTACGATAATGGTACTCTGTACGAATATCAAACGGATTTCACTTGTGCAAAAACTGACCAAGACCTCATCACAAATGCAAGGTATGTATATAAATATGTTAGTGAGTTTAGTTATAAAAAAAAACAAGTCATGTCTTATAAAGTTATTATTATTTTAGGATGTCTTTCCCATCAGGACATTCATCAGCAGCATGTTTCTCTATGACTTATTTCTCGGTAAACACTAAAAATGTACGATTACCAGTTTTGTTTATTACATTTGAAACATCTTATTTTTAGATTTACGTCTGGAAAAGAGTTTTTCGAAACTGGAGCTTACTGATGCGCCCCCTGTGTGTGTTCCCTCTACTACTTGCAGCCTTTTACTGTTCTTTAAGTCGAGTAATGGACAATGCACATCATCCTACTGACGTCATAGCAGGAGCCATAATCGGCACTGTGATCGCCATTTTAACGGTAGGCCTACTTTCCGCAAATTGCATATACGTATAACATAAGGCAAAATGACACATTTCCCTGTTTTCAGCAGACTTTGATTTTGCCCAACTTATTAAGACACAAGATACGAGGTGAAAAAATACCACTTGTAACCGCCTCCAACGAATTCACTCCACAAACACCAGCTCTATGAATTTGCATAAGTATAATTATTTCATATAAGGAAGACGCTTGCGTAAAGTATCGATCACATTTTTAATGATGTATCTAGGACTGTAAATTTCCCCAGTTAATTGACACATACTGTATAGTATATATAGGTACTCAATTTGTTTTCAGATACAGTATTAACCCATGTTATACACTCAAAATCAATATAGGACAAAAAATAACGCGTTTCCGTTCAATATTTTTATATAGAAAATTTTTCTAAACATCAAGTGTACAGAAAACTAACAGAAACATATAGCAATGATATAAAATATGTAAATTACGCTATAATTCAAAGCCTATAACTAGACCAACGAAAGAAGAACCATGGGCGGGGCTAAAAATGGTCCAATCAGCAAAACTGCTTACGCATTAGTCTAGCCAGGTGCTTTAGTCTTATAAAGGATACAAGACAAAATGGCAGCCTCTTCTATCATGCGAGTCCAGGAAAAAGCAATGCCATATACGCAATTGCATTTGATTGGTTGATTTACATCACAGGGGTGGGGCAAAAACCTGAAATGCCACGCCTGTGGTTCTTCTCTATTGGTTTTGGTATAGACCACTACTCTTTGTAAATATATACACATTATTGTATTTGTTGTTATTATACAAAATAGTATAAGACATCCGAACGGAAAAAAACTCTTATCAATTTATAAAATGGCGCAGTTATTATATATACATGGTAAAATCATCAAAATTCAGTTTGAATTAATCATAAAATTGCGACTTTGGTTTCAAATGCGACTTTCCTTTTGGAACTTTGTGTTTGGGATTACTGGTAGCACTTAAGGTATAGCTGGGAGCGATTTCAGAATGAAGTTTCATACTTCTTGCTAGCCTATCATGTTGCACATGAACAGCTTTAGATGGTGTTCCCGGCTCCATAAACCGAACTTGTTTAAATTGCGTGCGAGCCGCCATTTTGTTCTCTTGTTCAGATTTCCGATCGCAATCTGTATTCATTTTTTCAAACAGAACTTCAAGATCGTCATAACATATGTCCAAAAGATTATCTGTCATGCAGTTGCTGTGGTTATCATCTGAGCAAAATATATAATTCAATATCCGTTCTTTATAATAAAAAATAGTTAAAATACCATAATTATTGTGTGGATGGGTCCTTTCATTAGGCCTAGCAGGAACCACAGGTGTTGGCAATTTCTGATACATTTGTCCATTGATTAGAACCATTCCTGTTGTTTGGGATTATTTTTGTTATATAATATTACTTAGAAAGAATAATATATGAACGATTTTAGTGAAATTTACCTGGTGCAACTTCATTAGGTTTAATAGTTACATAGCCACCATGTTGGTAATTACTCGTGGTTGGTAATGGCCCCAAAGGAGGGACCATTGTTCCTGCTGGAACATTAATTCCATATGGTATCCCAGATGCTGTCATTGCATAACCAGGAGATGACCCAATAACATATTGGGGCATTTTAAATGAAGGGAATACAGGAACAGCAGGTACAATATGCGATGTTCCCATTGGTTGATAAGCTGGGCTAGTAATTGGCACCCTTGCCATATTATTATTGGCCATTTGCAATTCGTTATTACCAGCTGATAATGTAGACATTTTTGGCTGGTTTGGATTCCTTTCGAAACATCGAAAATTAAATTTCCTGTGTAACTGTCACCTGTTAATATATTGTAGTATGTACTATAAAGATTTGTTAGTAAAGAACGAACAATACACATCACATACCTGTGATTTCGCAGGCAATATTTAACAAGAAGCGAGAAATGATAAATGAATCTCAATATTAAATGCACTTGTAATCGTATAATTGCAAAAAGCTTGGTGTGTAAACAGTAACATGACGTCTGGAGATTGTAAAACATCCAATAGGAACAACAAACATAATCGCATACCATACTAATATCTTATCAGATCTGCGTCAGTTTTACAAAAGGGAGAAGTTATTCTTCTATGTTGCATTTTTGTTCCAGGCTAAACTTTATTTAAATATAAAAATTGAATATTCAACTTAATAAAATCGTTTTATTCATATCTGCAATTTAATATTTGGCGCAAAATTTAAATGAAGTTTGGATCTGGGACAGGTAAAAATCTTGTACCAAGAAGGTTATAATGGCGCTCTTCCTGGCATCGTTTACTCAAAAACACACAGATAAGCTATATAAAAACATTGGCAGTCTTTTGTTGTCGCCAAAGCAATTTTTGCATCCACATGTGGACGTAATGATCAATGTATATCTTGCAATTAAAAATATCCCACTAACAAATTTTCATGCCTTAAATTCCCTTGTAGATCTCATAGTCTATACATATTTTTAAAATTCAGAAACCATATTAGAAATTTGAAATTCATTCGCATCATTCATCATCACTGTCACTTGATGTCAAAACTTAAAAAAATACAAGTTTGCGCACACCCCTTTTATAAAAAGTTAGTATATAGCAAAGTATCACAGAATCACATTAACAAATGAAACTTGTACACTGCGATAAACAGTTGACCTAAACAGCCTATAGTTCACTCCAATTATTGTGCATCTTATATAATTTCTCATTATGATACTTATAAATAAGATCTTAATACTAGAATCCAATATGCCAAATTTGCAAATATTCTGATAGCTATTAAGTTGTGAATAAAACTATAAATTGCACATTATCCCATCACATATGCAGTGGACTCCTTATTTCCAATAGAGAATTCATATTGCAATAAAAAGTTTAGTAAAGCTAAATGGTGATTAATCGTATAATTATGTAAATTTAGTTCCAATTGTGATCACCACGTAGGAAGGGGAGTTGTAACCAATGTGGCACCCACCTATTGCAAAAATTAGTTCAAAAAGTCCAGTTTTGTATAGTAGAGTTGTTGCCACGAATTGGTAAGATTAATCACCATTTAAATAACAGGTTACGCAACATATTTACAGGAAAGTTGTAAAATTCAAATTTCCCAAGAAGTTGAACATTCTGTTTGTAACGAACCGGGAATTGAATTGAAGCATACATGTGCAGTATTTAGTTACAAAATTAAACGCATTATGTAGAAATCAACATATGCCAACACGTCATTCTTCAAAGTCATGTAACCCAAATTCAATGAAATAACCACATTTCTAGCCTTAACTTTCTCCAAATTTAGGTAAGGTGCTGGAACAAACTTAATTTTCGCACATCCAACGAGACAGTTCAGTTAGTATTCTGGTACTGCAATAAAAACAAAATGTAACATGACATTAAATTTTAAAGACAAGGGATCGAATTAATCTAACACATTGTAAAAACAGCAGTGTACCATGTACCTAAATTAAGTGCAGAAATACACTTGGGGATTACAGTACCCTACTTTAAAATGGTATAGTAAGTACTTCACAAATTTGACATAAAGTTTAATTATGTTTGCTAGAGCAGTACAACGCCAGTTGATATGAGTCATTGCATTGAGATCTCATGTCAGATCACACTATATATGTACATATGGCGACTTATGCTAATTTCAACAGTTAGGTGTCGGCATACGATATAAATGCGCCCAATGGTTTATTTTTAGAACAGCTTAGGTATTATAAATATGAGTTGAAAAAATAGCTCAAACATAACTGAAATCTATAATTTTTAGCTATTTCAATAATTATTTATAGATGTAAATCTTTAAAATTGAATTATTAGCTTTTCATATTGCATGTGATCAAAATTACAGTTTGGCATATATTTTTATTTTGATAATGTCACTGATTTGTCATTTATAATTTCACTTCAATTAACTGAATTTATAATGTTCGGCATTTCAAAAGTTCCTTTCCAACAATTGTAATTAATCTGAAACGAGTGCAGCAGCCCTGAATTTTCAAATTGAAACACGTGTTGGAAAAATATGTGCTGCCTAGCTCTCTCATTATGTGTGTCAATTGAAATTTGTAATTTTTGGCCGGAAAAAGATGAGTATAATATGGCGAGAAGAGTGTAGTACATTCTTTGGTATATGGCTACGTGCACGAAAGGCCTTAAACCGGTTTCAGGATACGATTTAAAAAAAAACTGGTGAATCGGAACACAAAGTTGCCAATGGCTATATGTTCATATGTTCAACGAACATCTACCGGGTTTTTGCTTTTTAAATCAGCGGACCATTGAAGAAGCAGTTTGCGCTTGTTCTCATTCTCTGTGCCCGACAATTCATTGCATTAACGTGGTTTAAAAGTGTGTGCACATCTTTCCCTTTCAAGATTTCTATCGCAATACCCTTTGGCCACCTCACATTCCACTACTGCACATAACTTATTATAGTTATCCTCCATCCATTTCCTTGAATTTACTCCAATATTCCCTTAGGAAAATAATAATTAATTTAACTCGGTCTTCAACTTCTAATTGTATCTACTCTTAATTTTATAAATTAATAGGCTACACAGCAAACTTACAAAATTATCTCTAATTTACAACATTAATTAATTCTAATAAGTAAGGCGATTCCATATAAAAATCAAAGAACAAATTTCTTCACTTTCTAAATTCTTAGGTCCAATTTCAAAAAAAAATATTTTATTCAATCACATTTTGATTGAATGTAAAAACTCCTACGCTTTCCAATATACTTAAACAGCAATTTCAGTTAGAAAAAAAAGGAAATTTGAGTTTCCTGTGATGAATTGAATTAACATTTCGAACTCCAGCTTTAATTTTCCTTTCAGACAGCATTTACATAATTACAAACTACTATTTCGTGAACATAATCATTGTCTTGATTAATTTGCATTCACCTAAAGCTAATTGTTGGCATACATATTTACATACATGGCAAAAAATGACATTGAACACCCGGAAGTTAATACATTTTCACCCAATTATATATGCACTAGGACTGCAAAAAAAAATCAAATATTCAAAGCATTAAATTCCATTTCTATATTACCCAATATCTTGGCAAAATTCAATGTTATTGCTTTATTGTACACTATTATTCCCATTAGAGACAGCAAAACTGTTCTATATTCATGTCTGTAGCCTACAGGTTTGACAATTTGAAGGTGCAATAAACATCACAAAAGTCAAATATTCGGTGACCTTTCCAGCGCCGACCCACTTAAAACTATATCCATAGTTCGTAAAACGGTATTCTACCGTTTTTTTACTCAAATGTTCAAAACCGGAGTGGTCACGTGACTGGACATGCATGCGCCAAAACAAAGTATAAAAGCCACTCTTGACCAGTATCAAATCACCATTGGTACCTTCTAGTTTGTTTGTAGCTTTCCAGAAACACAGACCATCCAATATGAAGCTGTTAATCGCTCGTAAGTACCTACTTTTGTTTTCACGAAATTTCATTGAAAATAACTTGCTGATTTGTATGTGTTACAGTTGCAGTTTTGGCCACGGCCGCCATCTTGACTTATGTAAGCCAGCTCACATGCACTCTATCTAACTATTAAAACGAAATGTCATATTGATGAACATCTCGAAGGAACATATCACATCTTTTTTTATTAGCTATATATTTATTGATGCAAATACCTACTCAAATTGACTGCTATAGTGGTATTTATGTCAATACAGATTGCCCAATAATTTCACTGACATTTTGAAATTGGAGAAAATATTTGGACTGAATTGTCTGAACTGCTTACGAATTTTCAAACAAATCTCACTGTTGTAAATGCAGAAACGAAACTTATATAAAGTTCCTGCAAATTTCCAATTTGACTGAATGAAGTTGAATTTTAATCAAATTCAATAAAGGTGGTCCTATTATTATAGTCGAGTCCCTATTGGGTATGTCATCTTCTATATTTATTAAAAATCTATTAATTTGGTTTGTGCTTTTGCATTTACAGGGACAAAGTCTGAGAAGTTTCCCATTACCAGACGGTTCTGAATTATTCCTGGGTGGTGACTTTGCCCCAAGTTTCAGATGTGAAGGAAACACAAAATACGGTTATTACGCTGATGTTGGCAGTGAATGCAGAGCTTTCCACGTTTGTGTGCCAATCTCTAATGATAATCTGGAAATCATCGAAGTGCACCAATACACATTCTTCTGCGGAAACCAGACAATCTTTGACCAGGTATTTCGATCATGATGTAACCATGTTCAAAGTGACACTCATTTCGTATTATTTATTTACAGTCTCGCCTGGTTTGTGACCATGTTACCAGCCCAGACCTGATCCCATGCGACCAAGCTCCCAATTTCTACAGCATTGTCAACGACAGATTTGGAGAAACTTTACCCAACTAAAAACCAACACCAACAAAATCCATATTCGCAGACAAACTGTACAGAATTTTGCGTTGAAACCAAATGCTTGTTTGCTTTTGTATTTGTCACGCAATACCTCGTGTATAAATATTCTTCTTCCCTTGCAATATTCCCCATGCGAATAATGAAATAAATGAGATTCATATGAAAATGTTGGCTCAAATTTCAGATTTTCTTCGCGTTTGTTTGTTTGTCTCGCAATTTCTTCCTTCCAAATTATCTTTTTATCACTGTCATATGCGATCATATACCTTTGCAAGAAGTGTGTCAGTCATATTTCACAAACAAGAATTTGGCAACTTGAAACCGGTTTTTTTTGTATAGTCTACATCTGCTCATCTTTTAACATCATGAAAGAATGACAATCTCACAATATGTCAAACCCTAAGAATGTTTCCATATTTTTTAAACCATTCAAATAACTTTGGAAACGATGAACACCTGCACCACTAGAATTTCTTGACACCCACAATTAAAATTTCCCCATTTTCCCTCCATTGTTTTCAACTAATTTTACTTTCAACGCAAAACAATACATCAAAGTACATATTTCAATATGTAATTAGAATTATGTGAAAGTGAAAAAAAAACTTGGAGCCTCTTCATCACTTCAGCAATAAATGCTGTGTTTAATTCTATTTAATTCATTTAGGATTACAAAACATGAAAGCTATAAACAAAGTCATTATATTACACCATACAAGTTACTGTACTTCAGTTGCACACAAATAAATCCAGCTTGAAAGCAAATATTGCATTATAACATTTCATGGAAGCTGCATCACATATAGACTATAATTAGGTAGTAAGCATATGTAAATTTCACACAAGTTCGTTTGTATGTATATGTACATAACAGGAAATTAACAGTTCCAAAGAAATACCAACTGGTTTTTAATACTACATCATACTTTCAAACAAAACAATTCAAATTTCAGACGTTTTAGTGTCTATCTTTTTGGTATTCTATATAATGATTTCTCCCACCACACAATTAAAAGTATAGGACTATAGCATACATGTATCAATAACTCAACAGGTTAACTGGTTGCAAACGAAAAATAAGGGCAACTGCGAACATGGATTCCATTTTAATAGGTTGTTTGCCTTTCTTCCTCATGCGGTGCTAATGGCATATTTTCCAGAATGACATCTCAACTTGATGAATTATCATTTCTTATCAGATGAAAATCGTTTGTTCCGTATGTCAGTTCAAAGTGTTTATATTGTAACTTTGAAGAAAGCGGAGAGATTGCCCACATAATTGAAGTGGAGTTCGGGAATTCAGTGAGGAAATTTATAAGTTATCATTTCATATAGTGAACTGTATACAATTTCGCCCAAATTAGGTAATTATAACGGGGGAAATTGCATCTCTTGTAATTATACAATAAATTATGTGATTTATAAACCTATTTGCAAAGGTAATTTGCATGCAAAATAATTGGGAAATTACCCCGCACAGCAACAACTGAACAAAGTTGTCCTAAATATAACAACTTTTTGAGGTAAAAACAAATACGACCACAGATCATCTTTTGCACATAATGTTTCGGAATGTCGCTAAATATATGAACATTTAAAATAAATGTCATAAATTACTGTTAACCTTTAATGACATCGTAATATTTGTATGCCATTGCTTGACTTAAAATATGATAGTGTAAGACAGTGTACAGTTCAATTAAAACGACTACTTTGATTTACAAAACCAGTTCCTTCACTATACATACTATAAACAATGCAGAAGTTAAATTTGTAATTAACAAAATGTCAATAACAATTTTAGATAAATGACATTAGGAACAAATTTGCGAGCTAAATGCAACTCTTTACCCATATTCTTAAGAATCTTTATTTTAAAACAAATGAAAGCTTGAATCTGTGGTAGCCTATCCAAAGAGTCAGCTTTAATTCAAACCTAATCTGTAAATCAATGCAAATCATGAAAGTAGTTGCATTACCTTCACTTAATGTTCATCTGTGAAATTATTCACATGATGGGTCCATATGTATGCATGGGATTGGAAACGAAAGGAATTTAGGATGTCAGAATCACGCCACATTTGGAGGATACCTGGTTTCGTTTTGCTGAAACCAATACAAAAATACATGATAAACATCTCTAAAGGTCAAAGACGAAGCCTGAACTGAGTAAAGGGTGTCCAAAAAACCGGATTTTCAAGCTAGGACCCGTCAAAAGTGTACACATCAATTGAGCTATAGCACTGGGATTATGCCTGTGCTCAAGACTTGCATTGGGCCAATTAGCATAGCAAGACACGTACGAGACAAGACCGATATAACAAGTACAATAATCATTTAATGCTGTTCATGTCAGTGAACACGATTTCAGTCACGTGGCAACCCTCAAAACCGAATTTTCAGATCACTATATAAAGTGCAGCATTACTTTCAGTCATCACCAAACTGTGCAGAGCAAGCATACAACAGCAATTTCTCTAGCAGTCTACACAAATCCCAGCAGAATCATGAAATCCTCACTCATTGGTAATCATAAACAGATTTCATTTCCAAATAACCTCAAACTGATATTATGAATTAATTGGAAAATGTGTGCTGAAGATTATTAACACTGGAATTCTCTTTTGACAGTTTGCATCCTCTCCGTTGCTGTCCTTTATGCAGCTGTAAGTATTTATTACTGTAATCTTATATCATGCACATCTAATCTGAAGTATGTATTTTCAACGCACAAGAAATGAGTGAACTCAAAGAAACACTTCCTCTTAGAATTTAAGGTTAATGAGTTTATACTTCGTCAAATAGAATTTATTATAGGAAAAAGCAAATGAGAACGTTACCATTAGACGGTAAAGCACTGGATAAAAATTGCTAAATTACGCAGTCCTAGCACGTATTCACTTTCCCTACTTTGGTTTTACAAACGAAAAAAATGAAATTGTGATTTGAGCTGAGCTGAGTTGAGTTGAGAGGTGTGCCGAGGTCCTGAGGGGGCAGGATTTTTCTGTTCAATAACTTGCATGGGACAGAAAATGTAGGATAACGATATAAAATGCATGTTCATGTGTTATTCACAGGGTCAAGGCATTACTCTTCCATCTGGAGCCGAACTAATCATTGGATCATACACGTCAACATTCAGCTGCCAAGGCCTTATCTACGGTTTCTATGCTGATCCTGCGCAAAATTGCCAAGTGTTCCACGTGTGTGCACCATATCAGGACACAGAAGGAGCCACACAGACTTTGCAATATACTTTCATATGCGGAAATCAGACTGTTTTCGACCAGGTATGTATAGTCTATAGCCTTTCATGTCTCACATTTTTGCATGCTCATTTCCTGAACTGTGAAAATGAAATGCAAAGCTGGCTTTTATGCAGACGTTTAACCCGTGGTTTTTTTTTGTTTATTTTCTTTAACAAATTTACAGGAGCATCTGGTTTGCGATCACAGAGACAATGTCGACTGTTCGCTAGCAACCAGTTTCTACTCAGTCAATGAAGAATTCGGCAAGATTCCAGAAAAAAGAGCATAAATATGTTCTCAAAACTTAAGAGAAATCTGCATTGTACGAATATGTAAAGGAAGTGCTTATGCGTTTTTAAAAAAAAATGAAACCCGAACCCGAGCTTCTATCCCACTAATATGATGAATGTACATTGAATTTAGTCTGTCCAATAAAATAAAAAAATTGCAATATATACGAGACTATTATGTTATTACTGTAATATACGCGCATCATATAATATGGACTTTATATTGAAATATACGGTTTAGTTACAGTCAAAGTCAACTGCATCATCTAAATTGCAACTAAATTCAGGTGTATATACTGCACTATAACTTAAACAATAATTAGTAATAGTTGGTAATAGATATTCTACGCTAGAACCAATAATCGGAGAGAATTTGCTAACATAAATGAACATTTGCTATAATTGTAAACTAAATTATAGATCTTATTTATGAAATATCTACAGAAAAATACGTTTTAAAACTAGTTTCTGTTTTCCAATTTCCTAGAAATGTTTTATTTTACTTACTACAAATGATAATTGCGTTATGAGAAGAAAACTTGTGCACTACACAACAATAAACAAGCATCTCAAGGAGAGTTCAAAAAAATTTCATGAGTTGGAGATGAGCATTTTGAAGAAGGGCCATGGAAAAAGAAGTCAAGCATCTCTTGATATTTACTTCAGAAAGTTCTTGCCCAAACTAAAACAAATACGGGAAATGAAATGCAAATATGCATTTGTAGGCGATAAAATATACAGGGTGTTGCCGAATTCGTTGGACAAACTGACAGGGTATATGCCCTGCACAAAAAGAAGACTTAAAGATCCCATATGAACCCTGGTCTGGAAATGCTTAGGTTTTGTTTTTAAGTCTTCTTTTTTGCAGAGAATATACCCTGTCAGTTTGTCCAACGAATTCGGCAACACCCTGTATGTAAAATGATCCATAAACTTGAGAGTGTGCATTTTTGTCTACTTTATACAAATAAATACATTTCATAAACGAAACTGTATTATGGCGATCAAAATACGAGTTTATGTATGATATACACCATTATAGATATTAATTAATGGAAGATTATAATTTAAAATGCATATTTTATGTCACACAAGAAATTGGAATTTCGGAACAGCTTGCTTCAATTTGGAGGTGAAAGTTAATAATTATGAAGATCACGTACAGGAAGACGATACCTACAAAAATAAACCCACTTTTTCCTGGCATTGGGAACACATTTCTGAACTGTCATTTATACAGACATGTCACATATAGACAAGTGGGCCTATACATTATTGCAGAAATTCAAAGTGAAGAGAAACTGAAAATATTCAAGACGAAGACAGACACATATCAAGACACGAATCACGATTTGAACTCAAGGCGATCGTCCTGGTTTGCAGTTAGTTTTTTTTCATAACCCCAAAAATTCCATAAAACGGGATGTTCAACACGTCAAAATATCTTCTCCAACCTCAGGAAAATACATATGATCCTAGGCCAATAGGATGTTTCTTATGTCAAGGGCACAGAATAATTAATAGTCAGGTATGCGAGTTTCTTTGTTGGCTGTAAAAGCCATAATCGTAAAAGGCACCTACTTCTATATTTCATCCCACTATCTAACATCAAAATGTGAAAAGAGAAATATCCAAAGAGGTTACCCTTTACGAAAAAGAGCTTCATTAGGAACAATTTAATACCAGTCACCTGCATACCAAGTTTCCTCTTTACAAATTCTTTTCACAAAACAACAAATTCTAACTTTTCCTCTATTTACAAAAGCCAGAACGTTTTAAGCGAAACTAAATTATAATTCATAGCTCATATTATCATCTTCATATCACGTTTCTCTTTTACACATTGTAAATATCAGAAACATATATACCCTCATGTTCCGGATTCCGAGGCCAACAAGACAATATATATAGTACAAATTCCTGTTTATCACTATAGAAAAAATAGCTTTGTAATTCGTTTCATCGAATTTATCAAAAAAAGAAAAGCTCAAGGTAATATTGAACTTCGTAAAATAAAATTGCTGAAAATTCGCAGTTATTTATTGAAAACGAAACTAAATGTTCCGATTAATGAGAATTTATGTGAACCATAAAAGAATTAGCAATATTATTATATAACTTTGATCACAAATGGATAATAAAAATTTCACATTCTGCATAGCATCATTAGGTGGATCTAGGTAACAAAAATATAGCATGGAGCCCTATATCCTTCCTTTCTACATCTTAATTGATCATTTTATGATCAGTAGCTTTGCAAAATAATAAATAGTTCCTATAGACATTTTATATCCATTCCCTAGTGTAAATTTTTTAATAATTTAATGTGGATTCCAATGGATATTTCCAATAAGGATATAACCCGTGTATCCCGAAACAAGGGAAGTGAATTCCTTACTGCATTTTTCCCACATTGTCATAAATTATTATATGCTAGATGCAAAAAGAAAACTGTCGCATTTTAATTTATGAGATTATTTTCGTGGGAAAGGAATGCTAATATATTACGTATTAACTGAAAAAATAAGCCAATATCGCACAAACTTATGGGTGAAAACCCGTTCAAAGTGAAAACCCACTTTCAAAAAGGCAATGAAAACTGAATCGGAAAAGAGAAGTGGGACACAGATTTCCATACTCGTTGTACGGCTTTTCTTTCGCTTTTTTCTTCAACTCATCTGTAAGTATTAAGAATTCTAAGTTGTTGAAGTGACCTCGAGGTTAGTCGGTCCTTCGCCATGTGAAACGTCCAAATGCTGTTTTGCACCAATTAGCAGAGGGATGAACGTCAGACTCCTCCCACATAATGCATGCTAGTTTTGTCACGTGATTCCCTAAAATGCTACTAGGGTACACTATAGAAAGTATATTTCTTTTTTTTTAGTGAGGGGGAGGGGGAGCACATGTAATTTTTAAAAAAATTCAATGACGAAAATCGGCCGACCTACATCCACAACTTTAGGGAGAATAGGATGTCTTCAATGGTCAGTAGCATCCAAACCACGTGACTACTAACTCTCACTATAAAAGATGGCCGTCATCGTACATCAGCCTCATATTGTGTCAAGAGTTTTGGAAACATTGTGGTACCAGCTTGAGCAACTCGAAAAACATCGAAAATGAGGACCTTCCTTGCATGTGAGATTTATTATACATCACATTTCATCATTGAAAACGTTTAATTACCATTTAAAGCTACTTGGCTGCACTGCATGATAACAAAGAGTACAAGTTAATTTGCATAATGGCGGCCATTTAAGGATTATGATATGCGACTAATTGTAAAGTTTTCTCTATTATTTCTTTATCCATTCATCAATTAGCAATTATTTCCAAAATCATTGTATCCATGAAGTGCTTTTTTACAATTTAGTTTCAATACATAATTTGTAAATGGACATTGTAACTGTTAGTGATAATCATTCTTTCTTTCTAAATGTTCATCTGCTATAAATGATATTAATATAATTTTCGGTCAACTTTTAAAATTGAAATTTATTTATGCAGTGGACAGCTTTTCATGCATTAGAAAAAACATGTTCAAAATGTAAAAGCAGACTTTAGCTATGGCAAAAATTATTTGGACGTTTCTAAGTTTTTCTTTTTTAAGTCTCAGTAAAATGATAGACAACTTTATACAAAGCAGTGCACAATAATGGAACTTATGTGCGTTTTTGTTTTGTAATAAAGGTGCTGCACTTCTCGCCATTGTCACACTTTCAATGGTAAGTGTTGCCATCGTCAACAGACTGTAATATATTGTAACACAGGGCAATAAGAAGCCAATTTCCCTTTAAATCCAGAGCCAACAGCAAACTTTCCAATTGCCCAGCGGTGCAGAATTGTTCGTCAGCAATTACAGTCCTGATTCCTACCAACCATCTTTATCGTGCCAAGACAAGAAATACGGTTACTATGCCGATGTTGCCACAGGATGCCAAGTTTTCCACGTTTGTGTTCCTATTTCGGACGAAACCGGAGCTACCATTGAAACCTACCAGTATTCGTTCTTCTGTGGAAACCAAACGCTTTTCAACCAAGTAATCCACCTATTTCGTTTTATTTAAGACAAAACTTTACAGAGGAATTGTTCTAAATGGAAACATTTTCCTCAGCAATCTCTGACCTGCGACTTTGCCGACAATGTTGACTGTTCCCTCGCAGAATCCTTCTACTCAGTCAATGATGAATTTGGCAAGATTCCAGAAAGGGTAAAAATCACTAATTATTTACTTATCTCATCAGAATCAAATTTCCTGTGCAAAAAATAAGTCGGTCTTGCTCAGCTTTCGGCACTAAATTGAGCATTTTAATATTAACAGGTACAGTAGGTGCTCACTGGAATCATTTCTGACTGAACTTTGTGAACATTTAATCTAACAGGAACCAGGGCTGCTCCTTCGAACCATATCTGACTGAACTTTGCTGTTAACTCCAACACGGATCATGATTTAATTCGACTTGGTTATTTTTGTTACCATAATTTCATAAAAATGCAAAATTGCAGTATGCATATTTATGTACATTTATATGTGACAATAAAAGTTTTTTGAAAATGCCATTTGAAAACTCATGGATCTCATGCAGCAAAGTGTGAAGTATTTAGCACAAAAATAATAAATAACCAACAAGATTAATAATGTAACTTACATTGTTTTTTGGAAATCATTTTACATTATTAAGAACATTTCACAAAAACTTCCAGTTGTAACCAATATGAAAATTTTATATGAAAGTTCAACATCATAATATACGTAAATTGGGTTTGGCATCAGCAGCAATTTAACAAATATGTGTATTGATTTGCAGGGACCAGGATTTGGTGCTGGTGGTTCAGGTGCTTTAGGAGGACAAGACCAAGGAAAATGAGTGATCTGGACTTTCTTTACAACCATGATTTGAAATGGAAAAACTGGACATTTCTAAGAAATCTGTATAGCTAACGCATCTACTTTCTGTATCGTATATATACTTCTTAATAAAATTCTCAAGTAAACAATGGTGCAATTCCTAAATAATTGAAGCAAACGTCGTTCTCATACCATATCGCAGTAGGAAATTGACGACACTAATTAATAGATCCAAAATTTGACCACAAAGTTAATTAAAGATTCATAATATGCCACTTATAACAACTGTATTTCTTTGTATTGGATAGCCATGAAAGCATTTGAGTTCCCACGAAGAAACAATACCACTTTGATCAGATTTCTTAATATTGCATCATTTTTCCCACGAATTGGAAAAAGCAAACACAACCGGTTCGCATTATTGTTATTAACATTTCCAAATGTCCTTTGTTCGCTTGAAAAAAAAATCAAAATTGTTTACTCTCTTCAACAAATGTCAAGTCATTCCGTTATATCCACCTACATACTTGGAGATTTTCGTTGTATGTAATATTTAGGTCTTCAACAAAAGACAATTCAAGAATAGAAGATGATAATGATGACGCATAAACCACTAAACGGAACATGAAAAACCTGCTAGGCTTTGTAAAAGCCGAGTGACTCGACTCGTCGCAAAACGATTTCAAGTGGCGGCGGCCATCTTGGAAAATTTCTCGTATGTCATCGTGAATTTCATTATGTAAAAA
>WWPM01020090.1:0-14292 GCA_023279145.1 Glomeris maerens | reverse complement strand
TCTAATTGAATGATTTTTAGACAGGTATTTGCTTGATTCTTTAAATCAATTTATACGTGATTCTCGGATTCCACTGGCTATCCAGATAGATTCAAATAATCTTACTAAATACAAGTTTTGACCTCTACAGCTCGTTACATCGATTTCCAAATAGGGCGTGGTGTGCTATATGTTTACCTCAGTATGTGCATGTATCGGGGTGAAAAGAAATGAGGACAATCGATCATTAACTGCATGACGCTCGTTGGCAACGAATAAATAACACTCCATCGTTCCTAAATATTTATTCGATGGGCAACATAAACATTCCACATGTATTCACACAAATGCAACGTCGTATGTTATTCATGCAATATTCAAAGTATGTAAGTAATCACTTATTGAAGTATAGGCTTCATTTATTCTCATTCAATATGCTTGGACGGTTATACGTATAATAATGACAACCTGTATCCATACTATCGCCATACGGTTGCTGCCACCATTTGTCATTGGTGCATCATGATATTGGGGTAACCACTTCAAGTATTCCCGCCCAAAGTGAGTGACCGCCGTTTCCCTGTGCCTTCCTTATATTTGACCTACCTAGAACATTCATAGGGCAGTTTTCGATAGCATTCGCCCACAATTCGGTCAATGATCAAGTAAACGGCGTTATTGGTGAAGGAGTGAATCACCTCGTAAAACCGTGTTGTTACTCACTTTGCCGTTGCAGATTCACCGGTCATTGGATGTGGATTTTATCCGCCCTGATAAAAAATGACGCTAGCATAGACCAGTTTATTCAGCTTACACAATGGCAATTTAACAGCAATCGTTGTAAAATGCCAACATTTTTCATCGGATGATGTGAGTGAAATACACATGTGAAAATGACTTAATTACTTTTTAAAATTTATCATCCTACTTATGCCAGCTAAGAAGTATGAATGTGCCAATTTCAAATTTAATTTTCTGTTTAATGGTTTCGTTATCTTCATTGTCAAATTCACGCTTTTTCTTCCTGGCTCTAACTTTAGTTTCGACAGGAAATTCTGCACTGCGTTCAACATTCCCTGCAATCTCATTAGTAGCAATTGTCATCCGATCATATCCAGATTGTCTATAACTTTTAACTTTTTGTATGATTTCTGGTAATATCCTAACACAATTTACCAATTTGTAGTTACAGATTGCAATATTTTCTTGACTAAATTTAATGCAAATAAATTATCACATGCCAAAGAACTACAAAGCTTATACTATAAGTATATGAGAGTAGATGTACGTGTATATGCTCTTGTAAATTATAGTTTTTTTCCTATCCCTTTTGCTTTAACTTTAGTTTCTGCATCTCTGTTGACGTTTTCTATTATTTATAATAATGCATCACAGTTTTCACAACTTTGACCACCTATAGTCTAGCACTTAATGGTTTCAGAGTTGATATTTTCAGTGTCAATGGTCTTTCTGCTTTTATCGAATGTCCAATTCTTCTCATGCCCAAAAAGCATTCCTGTGATTTACAAAATTTTCGTGCATTTGTGAGGGCTCTAAAGATTTCCCCAGTCAGAAAAGGTTTTTTGGGCTAGTCGCAAATACCAGACGAATTATAATTATCAAATAAAATGCAATGAAACCGTAAGCAGTTGTGGCCGAGTGGTTAAGGCGTCTGATTCGAAATCAGATGGGAATTTCCCGCATAGGTTCGAATCCTGTCAACTGCGAAGTTTCCTTCTAACAACAAATCAAAATACGGCATTATTTCTTTGGATCGTAAATCAACAAAATTCTCTCAGCGGACTACCTTGATTTATAGAAAACTAGATATAATTATCAGTTGCAAATTATTATTGAATACGATTATGCTTATGATGCTATTAAAATAGTGAAAATAAATGAACAATAGAAATGAGGTGAAAAGCTTGTAAGATTTTTATATAGCATAACAGAACATGTACGTAGGTACATATCGTCAACTCGCTATCACGCTGTCTCCGCTTCAACGTAAATGAATTGGTAAAATAGAGTAATACGTAAATTGCAAAAGCAAACGTAGGCAAATGCAATTTCCAATATTAAAGAACTCTTCAAGTAAGCGCTTAGTAGAACTACAGTAGGACCTCGATATAGTGTTGTGGATTTCTTAAATGCTGACTTTTTTGTTTATTGCAATAAATGAAGTGGAAACGTCGCGCACAAGCTTTTTATTATGAGAACTTTTTTCTCCGTTAAAAATATGTACTTCGGCTAATCTGGAATTTCATTAATCCGGACGACCTCCGGTCCCACCAAGTCCGGATTAGCGATCTTTTACTGTACTGTATATTTACCTAGGAAAAATTAGAATAGTATTCACTGTCTCTGAAAATTAATCATGCAAGTTTAAATTTCGATGTTTTGCGACCCTGTTTACTTGCATGCTTATTTGTTGATTTCAAGTTTTCAACTTTGTTTGTGTGCGTGCCCAATGGCTCATTCCGGTCGGCCCAATGCCTTTCAACGTTAAAAATTATTCTCTCGCCATTCCCAACAGTAGTTTTCAATTTCCAGTCTCTACCCTCACAATTATTTTATTTAAATGTGCTCTATGAATTAAAACATTCCAAGTTAAAATTTAAAAAATTAACAGAATGGAAAAATGTACAAGAAAACGTGTACATAGGACACAAAAATTGCCATAGAAATTAGTTGTGAAGTAATATCTCTTCTATATGTGTCTTCAGACTGCCAATTGGTAGAAATAGGATTCTTCCTATTGTTATTGCATCTGAAGTATCTAAGACCTTCTCCCCTGCATCTCCGACTTGATATTTTGTGCGTGTCGATTTAATTAAATGCTTTCGCTAGGATGAAATCTTTCAACTTGGTTAGGGATTGTGTAACCTGGCCTCACAGCATCCGCCATTTTGGATTTCAGAACGCGCATAGGGCTATGGGCAGAGCACACTGAAATTGGTCAATTGCATGCTGGGGTGAAGGAAATGGTATGGGTGTCGAGTTCTTAAACTCGCCATCCCATTGGTCGTAATTTGGCGGTAAGGGATTGGAAACCAAAATGGCTGCGCAGACTGGAATTTTTTTAACGAAGCCGCTGAATACATTTCTGGTCTTTTGATGAAAAATCTGAAATAAATGGACATTTAGCATTCGGAGGATGTCCATAGATATCCTTAGGTATAACGTCGCAACATACTTTTTTTTGAAATGTTATTTTTATTGCTGAATGCGGCCATATTTACAATAGATTTTGCGCATACTTCCAAGAAAACTCGCTATTGATAGCATTAATCTGCTGCACCGCCATGCTAAGCCATGTCAAAGCTCCCACGCACTATATGGATGCAGTTTTGGCTTCAGTTGCCATGCCCAATCTAAAGGTGGGCACATACCATCGCTCTAACCCGCCAAACGGCCTGGCGCCGCGCCAAAAAGCGATCGTAAATGGCGAAACCCGACGCGCTTGGAGTGGCGCGAGCGGCAGGTCGAATATTCAATCGGTCGAATATTCGTCGAGCCGCGCCGTTTATCGCCGGCGCGGGCGATTTGCGAACGGGAAAACCCGGCGTGGAATCAATGGGAATCTCGCGTATTTGGGGGGGAGTGGGAACGTACCGTGGGGGAGGCGTGGTCTACCAGGCGTGGGATTGGGCAAAAATGTGCAGGCGTGGCGCAGCACGCATGTGATTGGCCAGAAAAATGGAGCCGCGCGGCACGGTCGCATGTGGCATACAAAAATGGCTGGGCGAAAAATGGAATGGTGCGGCGTGGCGCGGATTGCTTTGGATAGATGGTATAAAACCCACCCTAACAACTTTTCCACCGAGCTGCAAAAGAACATAATTTTCTGATTAGGCCGAAAACTGGGGAAACAATTATTGCGGTTGTGGCAGGTTGCGTATTGTTAGCACCCACAAGGGATTCGGAGTATCTTCACTTGCTAACACAGCTGGAGATGGGCGGTGCGCTCCCTCCATTTATTCCCGAAAACCTTTCAACCTACTTGGTCATAACTGCCACATTGATCAAATGGGCTGGGAGTTGAATTGAATCAATGGAGAGCATCAGGTGTCGCACGCTCCATTTTTTAAACCTGTTCCACCAGTTCGTGCCATATTATTGGAATAATTACGTTGCAACTCATGCGCCACTGTTTTTAGCGTCAAATTGTAATGTGAAATTCAAAGATATAAAATCTGAATTATATATGATTGGAAAGGTCACAGAACAAGGATTCATTTCATGTATAACACTTCTTTCAAAATAACAGTTTGTTTAGAAGTTATATGTACTTTCCTGAAGACAAAATATTGAAATAATAAATTTATTTTGACATGTTATTAGAATAATACACATATTATTAATTAAGGCAAATTTCCCAAATATTAGAAACACACTACAAAAACAAATCAGAATGTGAAACATGGCAAATTATGATTGTTTTTCACATTTTCTAAAAATATAGCACAGAAAAATTCATTATTCCAATATTTTGTCTTCAGGAAAGTACATATAACTTCTAAACAAAACATTATTTTGAAATAAGTGTTATGGATGAAAAGAATCCTTGTTCTGTGACCTTTCCAACCATATATAATTCTACAATTTAACGTAAAACACAGTGGCGCATGTGTTGTAACTCATTATTCCAATAATATGGCACCAACTGGTATAGCGTATGGAACGCTATGCCTGTTCTTAGTCAGACTGCTATCTCCCGCCAAAATGTACTCATTTGTCGTTGAGGCCTATTTGGGGCACTAGGCTACCGTAACTACTTAATCAACATTACTGCTGTATTGAGAAAAACCGTGGAGGCAAAAATATTTTGAAAATGCTTAGCATTTGAGGGCAAACAATGTAAAGTTGATATTGGCAATTTTTCACCTACATATTGCAGCTACTATGTTAATTTTCGAATGGAGGCGTACACTCAAATCTGCATACAACGAATAACTTATTACAAATTGTATTTATATTAAATAATTTCTAGTTATTTAATTGACAATCGACTTAGAAGAATTGTATTAAAATAATCAAACTGTTCCTTAGCTTGTTAATAATTTTAATAATAAATAACTTATAACTATATTTAACGCAAAAATTACAGATATTTTACCTCCATCCTTTTCCTTGTAATGCTATCATAGCATAACCCTGGAACCGCCTTCAAGCAATAAATACAGTCCTATAATCCCCAAAACATAGCACTACCTCTCTCAATGGTTTTACATATTTTGAACACTGTTTTTTGTTAGTGCACTCTATTAAGGTTATGCCTGCAAGTGCAGATATTCGCGTTCATCGTATTTCCATATATTGCAAACGTGATCACCTAGACGCACACCCACTTTCCGATTGAGTAGCCGTCTTCATCCAGAAATTGAATATTTTTCACATTATGCAAATTAGCTCTCTCTGTCTGCTCAAATACATGATATAGGGGAGACCGGGGCGAGTTGATGCATTTTTTTTATTATCCCAAATTGAAGAATTTCGTCAAAATGCAGGATATCGCTTTATATTGCCTTTAACAGTACACACCTTGAAGGTCATTTTCATATATGTGTTTGAATTTTAAAAGTTTTAGGTAAGCTGAAAAAAATTCTTTTTACAGACGTCACATCTGCATCAACTCGCCCCATCCTTGGGGCGAGTTGATGCAGATGTGCAGAGGGAAAAAACAAACAACCATACAAAAACAACATCATTAACATTGTTATTATTATTTAAGTTTTTAGATGTATTAATGATTACATTATTATTGTATTATTTATTTATTTATTTTTTCTTCATTTTTGGAGTTGATTATGATAATATTTGACAAATAAATAATTATTTATTTTTCAAATATGCTGGAGCGAGTGGATGCAGGGCGCATCAACCCGACCCATTTTGTGCTCAATGAAAGATTTCACATTTCCGGCTTATCAAGGTCACTTTGATAAAAACTTGACACACAGCTGTTAACCTCCAACATACCTGTATTTAAAGGTGGGCACATACCATCTATCCAAAGCGATCCGCGCCGAGCCGCACCATTCCATTTTTCGCCCAGCCATTTTTGTATGCCACATGCGACCGCGCCGCGCGGCTCCATTTTTCTGGCCAATCACATGCGTGCTGCGCCACGCCTGCACATTTTTGCCCAATCCCACGCCAGGTAGACCACGCCTCCCCCGCGCTACGTGCCCACTCCCCCCCAAATATGCGAGATTCCCATTGATTCCGCCTCTGCTCCACGGCGGGTTTTCCCGCTCGCAAATCGCCCGCGCCGGCGATAAACGGCGCGGCTCGACGAATATTCGACCGATTGGATATTCGACCGGCCGCTCGCGCCACTCCAAGCGCGTCGGGTTTCGCCATTTACGATCGTTTTTTGGCGCGGCGCCAGGCCGTTTGGCGGGTTAGAGCGATGGTATGTGCCCACCTTAACAGATGCAAGACGATTTCGTGATACTTACAAGTCTACCAGTTATAGAGCCCAATATGAGAAAGATGAAAATTACTTAACACGCCCAAAAAGTGGTATTTTCTTCTAATTCAACCAAAAATAGCCACAAAGCGACGAAAGCACCAGAAATTGAAGTGAAATAGATGGCTAATCTGAAAGTGGGAGCGCCGTAATATTTGCTTTCTCCCCTATTGAGTAATTGGCACTGAATCAACCCGCCTCGTGCATCAACCCGCCCCGGTCTCCCCTACATAGCTGACTCAAACTCCAAGCACAAAAATGCCTAGTTTATATGCACTACCTTGTGTCCCTGGTGGTGGGTACACAGCTAATTTCATATTATTCGACTAGGGGCCGTGCATAAATGACGTCAGCAGTTAGGTGGGGGAGAGGGTAAGCAAAATGATGATTTTTAATGACTGAAGGGGAGAGGGGCCAAGTCAAATTCAGTGAATACGTAACAACGTGTAAAATAAATCATTCTACGTATTGTCAATAAAATTCACAGAAATAACTTGTCACACGCCTTTTGAATTTTTTCGGTGACGTCACATGGGGGTACTATGGAAAATGACCATTTCACGTTCTAACAAGTCGTAGTAAAATAGTTAACATGAAGAAATAAATAAATAAATACACGGGTGACAAATGTTGCATTGTGTAATTCAATATACCTATAAAAACTGACCGTTATGGCTATGTAATAAACTTATATTTATATGTCAATTCATTATATCCAATATACATTGCCTATACGTTTAAGTTATGAAAATTGAATATTAAAATATTCATATCCGTTTTCAATGGAACAATATACGTTTAGATGGAATGCGGAAATGAGTAGGTGTACCACAGATAATTCGGAAAAATCCTCCCATCCTGGCCAGTTATATAAGGTTGCAGCTGCAAATATAATAATAGAACCTGGTTGCCGAGGCTACATTGGATACATGTATCTATAGAGCTACCTGAGTAGACTATCGATCAACTGTCAGATGAGTCTACATGGCGAATCCACCCCTTATTATTGTTTGCATGGACCGTATTTTAAATAAAAAGCTCAATAGATCGATCCGTGCATGTACAGTGGAAATAATCCCCGCGCACATTTAGAATTAGGACAAATTGTTCCAACAGCTGGAAAATTATTGAACAGTAAATCGACATAAGTTGCATGCAGCCATACTGCTGCCGTGCAATATTGCGATCAACAGTTCCAGTCTTCCGCACGCCTCTACATAATCATTGTAAAATACGTGTCTCGATTAAAAACAGGAAACGCAAAAACATTACAAACGTATATTCACAGAAATACTGCTCCAGTAAAAGGTAAAGTTCAAAAGAACGTCCGATACCCTCCACTGAAATCAAAACGAAAATTAGTACTTCAGTTCTCATTTGCCACAAACCACAGGTGGAGCCATCTTCGCCCTGCAACACAGGTTTTGCAACGTACCTAGAAGTTCCCGACTTTCCCCCGGTTCCTAGAAAACACCTTATAGGTGATTTCGAGCCATCGAGTTTCCCCAGCCAAGTTATGGACCTCTTGTTACGGACCACAAGACTTATTAGAAACTCTAGTATCATCAGGACCTCAAACTATTCATACATTGTAAAAGCTCGCAAATTGAACCCTCTACCATGTTTACTCAAGACCAAGGAATATTTAAAAGAATACAAGAATACAATTTTGCACTCTGAAGACTCCCAGCTAATGGCCGCTTTTCGAAATATAATGCCAAAGATCAGGAAAATCTATTCTCTGGACATCTTGACTTAACCACCACACCTTTTATACGCCCAGTTACGCCATTCCCACGCTGCCTTCATCTGACACTCACAACCAGGCACATCTTGCAGACCTCCATATCTCGTCCTCATGATTGGACACTACACGAACCCGTGCTTACTACTGCAACCATTTCGCATTTTGGCCAACGCCTCTATTGCACTCTTCCATTAAACCCTTCCCTTAAGGTCATGCAACGCGAATTCAAAACGGTCAGATTTTGTTTTGCATAAGTTATTGGGCAGCAGGTGGTGATTGTGCCTGCTGATGGGGTTGGATTACACTCCCTCTTTTGAAGACACTGAATATGTCAAGCCAATGTGTTTTTCCAGTGATTTGGTCCCAGCAAGATGGTGTTCCTGCACATTATGCTGGCAGAGTGAGAGACTTCTATGACAATGAATTTTCTGGCCGATGGTTTGGATGAGAAGGGCCAGTGCCTGGGCCTGCACTTCCCCATATTTTTAAAGATTTAGAATTTTTGCTTTGGGGACATCTCAAAGAAATAGAATATTCATCATCTGTTATCATGCGAGCCCAATACTGCATTGCATCAGTGGGGCAGAAGGTATAGCACCTATTGCAAATGCATGGCTGCAGGCAAAGGTTTTGGCAATCGCTTAAACAAATGCAACTTCTGAATGACGCAACCAATTTTAATGATACCAACTTTAGAATTAACAGTAAACTCTATGAAGTAGTTCCGGCGGACAACCTTTCTTGATGGCTTCTCCTGCAATGGCTGCAGCAGATGCGTCTTCCAGTCATTCATTTTCATTGATTCATCGAAAACATGTTTGCAAATCTGAGTTTTGCTGGCCGTCGACCCGTGGTCAACTGTAGACAGTGGCATGTTTGTCAGACTGGCATGTTGACATCGATCATAGAATTCGAAGGCGGCGCGTCGTTTGGTCTGTGTGGTATTGGCGGCCACCTGCTACCCACATACCAAGGGGCTTCATAAGTCTGGTTCGTTCTTGTATTTGTGTAAATGAAGCTTGGAGGAATGAAAACACACGCAACAAGTACAGTAGGACCTCGATATAGCGTTGCGGTCAAATGCAAAATTTTTCAGTATTATAAGCGGGATTTGTTAAATGCAGACTTTTGTGTTTTTTGCAATAAATGAAGTGGAAACATCGCGTACAAGCTTTTTATTATGAGAACTATTTATTTTTAAATCTTAGACCCTAGTAATGTACATAGTGTACAGTTTGCATAGTACATCTTAATTAAGACTCGTTATGCAGTAGAACGTTGAACTTTGCGAGTCGGCATGAGACGGTCGCAACCCGTGTGATTGGATAAATCAGGAAAGGGCTGGGCTGCTGCGCAACCTACTGCTCACTGACAGTGATCCTGGGTAGTGGAGACTGCTGTTAGTGAGAAAGTATACCCCTTCTGCTACAAATTTACTGTTCAAAAACTTTATATCCGGATGGTTGCAGCGAAATATCTGCTTTATAAACGGGATTTCATTATAAGCGGGTTCGTTATATGCGGGATTTTCTAACACTAAAAAGATATGCTGAAATTCGGTTAAATTGGATTTGTATGTTATAAGCGGAATAACGTCGTAAGCGGGAGACGCTATATCGAGGTCCTACTGTACTTAAGGGGGAAGGTCGGTCCAAAATATGTATACACAAAATTGCCCCAAAATGCCCATATATGGTCATAAAGTGGGTATACCTTAGCCAAGATTAGGCACACTTCTACTAATCAGAATTTAATTCTGTAAACTGCAATGTGTTCGTGAAGAGTTAATCTATGTCCCTATAATCACGGAATTTTTAAATATTGTTTTTTTTAAATAATAAAATGTGAGCAAACTTTTGTAAACTTTAACTGGCTGCAACAAAATTATTATGCGTTTTCATAGAAAAGTAAGATTATAGGAACACAGATTAACTCCTCGCCAGGACATCGCACTTTACAGAATTAAAATCGGACAATTAGAAGTGTTCGAAATGGAAGCTACACAAAATGCACTTTTGTCAAACAAAATATTTTTATTGTACCATGAAAGGTGGCGATCCAGTGGTGAATTTATGAACTCCTCATAAAAGAGAAAGGGGGGTCTTCCCTCATGCATTCCCCTTTTCCTAATCTGATAATTGCACAACTGGCTTAGACAAATCAATCCTACTTCCTGAATTTTCAAGTTTGTCTTGCCCTGCTTTTGTAAGGATCTATCATCTATAAATTTTGGAAATATAATATTGCATTTGTAATTTTGTACAGTAGCAGAAATTGAAATAAACATTTGTCATGATTTTGCTGTTCAATGCAATTTGTTTGCATTCTGGCTCCACTCTAACTGCAGACAAAATCTTTGGCTTTGGAAAAAGTAACATATCTTTCAAGATTATGGTGTTTTTGTAATTATAGCATGTTTCACTACTGCATTTTCAAAAAGTAATGGTTCTCCAAATTGCATGGAATTTATTCAAATAGTTTTCATTTTGCAGTTCTTTGTATGCATTTTTAAAAATATTTTCGTCTTTTTTGACAATTTTGCAAGTTCGTAATTATTGAAATAGTATATTTTTAGAACTTATTTGTAATGTATTTATCCTTTTTTAAATATTCGAAAAATTTCAGTATTTATTGTAAATTTTTGAAAATTGTTGCTCATTTTATAAAATTCTGAGGATTTATTGATACCTTTCAATTTTTATTGTAAATTTTAGAATTTACTTATCATTTTTATAAGTTACTATTTATAATGTTTAAAATTTATTTTATTATTTATTTATCATTTGTAGAAGTTGTGGGATTTTATAAATTATTTTTATTTTTTTTGTATTTATTTTTAATAAGCCTTCGACCTGGAAATAAAAAAAGGAGTCATAGGCCTTTCATACATAGCCGATTTTCAATTTTCAAAAAATTTTGAGTTTTCTGAATATATTTGAATATTTCTGATATTATTTCTATTACGAATGTGTCAGAAATTCTGATTTTATCTGCATTCCAGAATTTATTCTATAGTATAATGTTTTTAGCATGTCTGTAAATTATTTATTAATTTTACTATTCGTTTGTTTTGCATTTATTTATGATTTTCAGAATTTATTTGTAGTTCAGAATTTGTTTTGCAGTTTTTTATGTTCGAACTTTGAACACCAATATTTTGATAACAAAGAGTACACCTAGGTATCAAAACAGCACTGAATTGTTTGCAATTCATGTTCTTGCAGAGGTTTGCAGGGTAGGGTTGAACAAGGCTCCAGGGAATTTACTAAAAGTGGGGAAGATCGGAGGGTGAAAGGGGATAAAACTCGTTCATGTCACCCACCCTCCCCCTCGATTTTAGCGCCATCCCACTGGCCGAATTTTGCACTTCAGTGTTCCGACCTTCCCCCTTAATTTACGCGACTATGTAGGCAGATGCAGAAAAGTACTGATACTCAGCACAAAATTTTGCAGTCATGCTTACATCCTTGTCTTTCTGACTTTGATGTCACAAACCTTATTGGAGAAGCAGTGAAATAGAAGATGGAATTTCAAGCGAAACACCATGTATTGCGTATTTCATTCTAGCAAATGGTACATTTCTCAAGAGATATAACCAGCGTAACGAGTTTTGGATAGCCATGCACATAAACTTTCACTGAAATTCGTTTCAGACATGTAAAATTTTAACGAGTAAACAATCTCTGACCATCGTACACTTAGTCAGTTGAAAACAAAATTTTTGATTGCAGAGCATCTTTTGGAATAAATCAAGGAAGTGCATGCTGCATGTGTTCTACATATGTATTTTCCAGAATTGCAAGTTACATAGTGGACGTATTGCGTGCAGCGCTCAGCATAGTTCAGTATATGCAGATTTTGTTTTGATTACTCCTTTCAAAATTCTGATTAAAAGTTATCAATATATCAAACGTCTCACCAATTTGCTATGCATGTGCAGCACTGTAATATTGATAGATATACTATTGTTCTTGTATAATCTCCGAAATTGGAAATATAGCGAAATCATATCAGTACATTGTCACAAAACGTAAGAAAAATGGTTATTGATCCCAAATGATGCTTCACTGCCCTGCATAGTATAATATTTTGGAATGATGTGGTCGATTCGTTGATTAATCGATTACAGGTCGCGCTGTATTACACATCCGCAAGCTTCCTATCCTTTGCCGTTCTAGTTGACAATTTACGTTTTGTTATTGTGGTATTGGGAGAGAAATGCACGCGATTTTCCCATTTGCGAGTTCTTCTGTGGTTTTCTATTGACATAATTGACTATCATTTTATCCGCCTTATGCACACACGTATCCAGACGGTGTAGCTCATGTTTTATATGCAGACATAACTACGAATCCCCTGAAAACTGTGGGTAAATAATGAGCTTATGCATTTTAATGCAAAACAAACAAAGTCACGTGTGCTGGCACCGAAATTCAGTATATCGATTTTGTAAATCGATGCCAAAGAACGGAGTATACATTAAAAATTAATAACCAATTCTATAATTTAGAAACCACCGATTTTAAAATTTTAGTGGTGCTAAAATTTTAAATTCCCGAAATTGCTGCTGCATTATAAAGATAGATGCACCTATTGCAACATAAAACCTCAAAATTTCATCAAGTTGAATAAAAAAGATATCCTAGAATATAACCTAAAAAATACACAACACGAATCCAATGCATTAAACAGATTGTAAATATATCACCATATATCACTGACAACATCTCATGCAAGTTTGATACAACAGCTGAAATTGTGTTCTATGTGCGCAATTAAATTATGAACCTAAATTAGTTTCCTTTATGATTTCTATACAGGGAAGTAAAAACTCTCTGGACAAATTTACAGGGTATACTCCCTGCTTAAAAACAAGGCAAAGTTCCTATAAATCCACATTCCCAAACGCTTACGCCTTTAAGTTGCACCTAAATTGTGACATCCGTAATTCATGCTCCCGAGTTGAAAAAGTACATGCTGATGTGGCCAAAATCGTACTTTGGAACTCCATGACCTATTATATATATTGTCATTGTGACGTTGATGACTTATGCAAAGTAGACAGGAATTTATACATTAAACTATGTACAGTGAAACCTGTATAGTTGGACACCTGAAAATGTTGGCTACCTGGTCAAGTTGACCACTTTTTGTATGCACAGAATCGCTTCCATAGAGTAAACATTGTGGTACCCCTGGATATTTTGGACACCTGTCTACCTTAGACATTGGACGGGGTAATTTGCACGAAATGATAGCAAACCTATCCAAGTTGGACGTTTTCACTGCATTACTGGGCACCTTTGGGGTCGTTTTAAGGTCTTTTTTGAGAGACTGAATTAGAGCTGGAAGATGTGGAGAAATGAAACATCTCACAGCTCATGAAATATGCTGCAGATAATGATGCAGAACTTTTTTAAATTCTCACTTCAATCTGGGTAGCAAACAATTTTAATTTGAAAAGAAAACAAACCAATATTACCAATTATTTTAATAAATTGTAAAAGTATATTATATTGTTCACATGTACAGTTGTTTGTATGTTTTTTACCTCTTAAGTGTTTTATGGGAAATAAAAGAAAAAAAAATAGAATTTTTGTCACCCCTGAATATATTGGACAACTGTCTAACTTGGACGCTTTTTGGCTGCACCGATGGTGTCCAATGTTGACAGGTTTCACTGTAATTGTAATGTGAGGGTCATAGATCACACACAGAACTGATGTTAGGGGCTGATCATAAATTACGTCACGTTAAAAAAAATTTTTTTAGACCGTCTCCCCAAGTTACTCCATTGTCACTTTTTTAGCACTCCCCCACCCCCTTGTCACGTCAATAATTGTGACATGAGAAAAAAAATGAAAATGGACAAAATTACCAAGACCTAGCTGTATATTTAAAAGTCCCACTTATTAATAAATTACAAGAAAATTGGCCTTGTCATTCTACCAATCATTTGTGAATGACTCAAACAGCTAATGTTCTATGAACAATGAAAATCCAAAACATATGTAATTAAACCAATTCACAATTTCAATGTATAAATACATTAATTTGAATATCCTCCCATGGATTTGACATCACATTATCT